>JAAKBH010000509.1:187500-229368 GCA_019776075.1 Amaranthus palmeri
ATAGACATGTTAATATTTAAATTCATATGTGAAAAGAGATTTTTATTGAAACTAATTTAAAGTTAATTTAATATATTTATATGATCATCGAAAGTCATTAAAATATTAAATAATTACGTCATAAAAACTCAGTGTGTTACATGTAAAGTCGGAGTCGGATGACTTTTTCCTCAGAGTCGAATCGAATTATTTTTCTCGGATCGAGTCGAACTAGGGTCGGATTCGGACTGAATTGTCATCCCTAAATAGGAGGGAGTATTTGAACATGGCAGCTTACTAGCTACGGATACTTTGAGCTATCGCCATTTTTTAAATGAACATGCGAGGTTGGACCACAGTATCTTGTATTAAATATATTAGATAATGCTCGTACGATGCACATCTTAGTTAAATTTTCTGATCCATTTGTATAATCAAAAATTTAAATTATGATTTCTTGTTTTAACCATCTAATAATATCCTATACTCATTTAATAAAAAACATTATAAAAATTTAATAAATTACTGAACAAATAAAAAAAATAGAATTATATGATTTTATAACACATTAAATAATGTGACCTAAAAAATAACATATCAATAAAAATAGATAATATTATAGCCATATTAGTAAGTTGAAAAGTGAAACATATAAACATTAGTCATAATAACAATGACATCATCATTGAGTTTTAAAGGATAAATTTTTATTCAGAATGTAACACATAAGCAATTTATAAAAATGATGATACAATTAATGTTTTGTTTTAGTATAGTTATAGATTATAGATAGATAGATAGATAGATGAATTGATATCTATTAAATTTTATTAGAAATTCATAGATAAATAATACTACAATTAAAGCTCAAACATTTGGAATCCATTGGGCCATGTACTGGCGATGAATTGGAGATGGGCCAGCAGTTTAATGGCAGTGGACTAAATCCGTTGCGATTTGTGCGTGACTATTACTTCCTCCATTTTGATTGAAGAAATTTATTGAGTTTTTTAAGATATATATACAGGATAAAATATATTCACGTGAAATCTCATTAAATTATGCTTGTAATTATTCTTTTGCATTATTTTAATCTTGGTTTAGTATTTATAAACACTCTTAACTAATACTACACAAGTGTAATGGCAAGTAAAGGGTCGATCCACAAGGAGATGAGTTGTGAGACTTAGGGCCTCTTCAGATTCTGAGGGATCATGTAAGAAGAAATGGCGATGAGCTAGATTACAACTATAACTATGAAAATAGAAAAACAAAGAAGCAATGGGATGGGGGTTAGCTCACTTGTGACGACTATCCTTTGGTAGATGTTTTGAATTCCTTAGTTTGATTAGAGAGAAGTGGAACACAATACAAAGAGTGATCCTTAGTTTGATTTCCTTAGCTTGGGATCACCTCCGAAAGTCTCATCTTTCTCATTCCCATGAGTAAAGACAAGAGAATTGGGCAACAAAAATCCACTACCCGTTAATCCTCCCACACTCTCGTAGATGGAGGGGAAAACTCCTAGTTGAAGGGGCGATTGCAAGGTTCAACTCTCGTTGATCCCTTGAACTCGAGTCCATTCATTGAGCAAGGGTTTAGGTTACTCTGAGATCCAACCCTCGTTGGCCTCCCAAAGCAACCATGACAACCTTAAAGCAATGGATGGAGCAACCCTTCTACTAAGTCTCCATTCAAACCAATGTGAACTAATATTCCACCATTATCAAGCCACCAATAAGGGTTAAGCTAACTCCAATCCTAACTTACTACTCACTACTCATAATCTTAACCAACAAAATCATAAACAACATATAACATAAGCATTCAAACACCAATGACAAAAATATGGACAAGACAAGAGTAAAATAATAAAAAAAAAATAAACAAAAAAAAGGATATTTAAGCCCTAATAATAATGAGAAAATACGATGAGGGGTCTGTCCCTTAGGAGCTTCGTTGGGCCGTCATCTCAGTCTTTTAGATTTTTTGTAAGCTTCAGCTATTTTTCTCTGGCATTTTATAATACTTACTATGCCAAAAAAAAAATAATGAGAAAATACCCCTTAAAATGTTGAAAAACGTGGATTGAATGTTAGGTGAAAATCGAATACAATCGTCTGGTTTTTATTGAAGTTGTTGCAATCGCAGAAATTAGGCCCAGCAATACAGAGGTTCACATTTTTCAACACTGATTCAAGGTACAATAGAGTTGTTGTCTCTGTTGGTTGTTGGTATGGCATGCTGGCTGCTGATTGCGGGTTCGAATCCCATTAGAAGCACTTTTGCTCCTTTGTTGGGCTGCTGCAGTTTCAGGTGGAGAATTGGTGTTGGCTGTGATTTCCAATCGATCAGTCGATCTCCTATGTTATTTTTTTGCACATTCTGGAACATCACCCAAAATGAGATCAATCGATCTATGTAGATCGATTGGTCGATCCAAGTAGATCAATTGATTTTCTTCTCTTTTGGCACACCATTTTGAAATGCTTTATCTCCTTCGTTATAACTCCGAATTCGACGTGTGACTAGTCGATTCGAAGCTAATGAATCTAACTTCTGCCTTCTTTCAAGTTTTCCTCCAAAACGCCAACAAATGCATGCTTCCCTCAAAAGGTGACTTTTCTTATTTGATGCTTCTTGCTTTGCTCGGGAAAAAGGTGAAAGTCCTACAAAACACCAACAAACGCATGCTTCCCTCGAAAGGGGTGTAAATCCAAGAAAAATGAAATTAAATGTAAAAAAAATCACATAGAAACATAGCAAATATCATTTGTAAAAGGAGTCAAAATAGGGTTTATTGATCATAGTTTAAAAAATGACTAAAAATATTACGGGTCAGGGTGACTAAGAGAATCTATTATGATGATCTAATTATAGATCATATGACCAAACAATAGAAACTTTCCTTTAAAGGTTATCTAAATTGGGTGCGTTGTGGAATAGATTGAGTAAGATCTTCATGTGACCCGTTCAGCTGAACGTTCACCTAATATTTTTTTCAAATAATCTTCCACGTGGCGCAATGCAATTGGTTGGGCAAAAATACTCTACAATAGTTGTTGACACCTTCATGCTCCTCTTTCCACTTTGCGCCTTCTGATTGGATGTAAAAAAGCAGCCATTTATTTTATTTAACGATTATTTTTGTATTAAATTAAATTAAAAAAAAATTATACCAACGATCACATTTTTTTCGAGATTTATAAATTGAGACCAATTTTGATGTTTTTTGACATAATTTTAAATTTACCTATTTTCTTCTTATTTTTCTACATATTTTTTTGTAGAAAACACCAAAATAATAATCCCAAAGTTTCTCAAAAAAAACATAGATTCAAATAATTCAAAAAAACAAAGTTTGGGAATTGATTGAAGATATTACTCTCATATTATCAGTTATGAACACACGTATGAATTCGATTGTGGGCACCAACCAAAAGATAAGAGTGAAGTGGAAAAATGTTAAGACTGCTTATAAAAAAGCGAGAATGAAACAACCCCATCCAAAATCACCAAGAAACGTCGACATGCTTAAGAGTCGTTGGCGTAGAGTAGGTCTGACATGTTTGAAGTGGGTGGAAAATTATGACAAGGCTCTTCGGAGGAAGGTCACTGGAAAGACAATGATGTGCTTAAAGAATTTTCGACCCACTTAAACTTAGATTGTCGTTTTAATTTCATTGAGCAATGGAAAATTTTAAAGAATTTTAGCAAATGCAAGCAAGTGGTGACTTTAACTTAGATTGTCGTTTTAATTAGTATGATATACCATTTAAAATTATTTGTATTTTAATTTGTGTATTTATTTTTTATGTGTGTATTGTAATTTTTATTTGAATTTAATAAATTTCATTTATTATTATTGTTGTCTACAAATTTATATTTATAAAAATATATAAGCTCTATTAAAAGATTAAAATTTTTTACTCTCTTCGTTCCTAAGTTGCCATTTTCCATTTTGGGGTGTTTCAATTGTTATTATTCTTTAAGGAATCTTTCCACTTATATCACAAATTTTGAACAAAAATAACCTCACCCATCCTCATTTTAATATTTTAATAATGATTATGGTCTCCACATATCTTCCACTAATTCCATTTTAACATTTTTATATTCCTTATGGTCTCCACATGTTTCCCACCAATTTCATAAAAACATTTTTTAATTAGTTGTGGCCCCATATTTTTTCCACTAACTTTCTTTAATACTTTTTTTAATATTTGTGGTCTCCATTTTTCCTCTATCAAATTTATTATTCAATTAAATAATATCTTCACTATCTAAAAGATTCCACTTTTCTTAATTCCCGTGAACATTCCGTATGGGAACATCAATAGGGAACGGAGGGAGTAATCAATAAGAAATTAATTTTTTTTTATGAAAAAAATAAAGACGATAAATATTAGATAAATCAAGGAAAAGAAAGTATAGCGGGATAGATTAAAAGTAAAAGAAACAAGATGATTAGGGTGAAAGATGAACTTTTAAAAAAGAGAAAAATTATAGGTCATGAATAATAATGCTCTAAAATCGTTAACATACAGCTTAAAATGCTGACCGAGTCAAAATAGTGATTGCCTGATTGGTTTTAGGTTTCATTCTGAGTTTCGGCCAAATTTGAATACCGGGCCAAATTAAATTTTATAAATAAATGATTTCATATATTTAGAGTTGACAATTAATGGTCAATGTTTATTTAACTACTTTTAATCGTATTAGGTGAAAATTGTTAGAGCTTTATAATTTTTACTTCCGATTAAACAAGTAAAATTATAACAAGTAAAAATGATCATTAATTGATTTGCATTTTAACTATTTTGCTTTATGTAAAGGTAATCTTGTCATTAATTAAAAAATGACTAACAACTTACTTTGATATTGACTCGATCCTGACAACATAATGTGATATTGACTCGATTGATAGTAATTTGTAAAACGTAGTCACATTCTGTTTTTAAAAAAAATTCGAACCTAATCTGTACCCGGCAAAATGAATCAATTATTAATCGATGACAATCCGACACCAATCAACAATCAACACGAACTTCAATGCTAACCCGATAGCTTGAATAACCGATATTCAACCGAACTATGACTAACCGATTCGACCCGATTGTGAACCAACAAAACATGCTACCGAAAAATAACTGATTTGAGATACAATCGAACCGAATGACACCCGTCCGAAACCGACCCGATCACCCGAATGAACACCTCTACTTACATGTATAAATCTAAAAACTTAATTCCTCCGTCTCATTTAATTTGCAATATTTTTCATTTTGGTCCGTCCCACTTAATTTGCATTATTTTTATTTTTAAACTATCATTATCTACCTTTTTTTTTAAAAAAAGACTACTTTCTCTTTGCTTTAAATTATATGAAACAGAGTAGTAATTATTTGATAATATATTTAGAGTTTGAATCCATTAGACATTGTTTAGATCTGAATTCCATTAGTATATACATGCATATCGCCATTCAAGTCAAGTAAGAAAATATATATTTAAATATGATTGAGCAATTAGTTGTAATTTTGTTTTGTAATGGCTACAAGGAAGCCTACAAGAACCAAATACTTCCTCCGTTCTTATTTACTTGCTACATTTGCATGGGCACAAATATTAAGGAGTTACTGTGCAATTATGAGTAGTAGGTGGAAAGTTGCTTTTTTGGAATTTTTTAATATTATTTGTTGAAAAATGAAAAGGAAAAATAGGATTAATTAGATATAGAGTAGGATAAAAGTAGAAGTAGGTATAACTTTAAATGATTGGTTTTTTACTAAAAAGGAAATGTAGCAAGTAATATGAAATTTCCCAAAATGAAAAATGTAGCAAGTATTATGGAACGGAGGAAGTATTAGTACTAGACTTCATCTATCACAATAAATACGCGTCAAATAATACTCCATTAGTATATACAAGAACCAAACATTTGTTTTGTCATTATCATTGTATCCCTTACCGTGTACGACCATATAGCTACAACCAAACATTTTAAATGAGGATGTACGAATACTAGACTTATCTACCACAATAAATATTTTTTATAATTTTTTGATGTGTATAGTTTATATATAAATGATCAAAATAACTTAACGTATAAAGTCAAATCTATAACTATTACTTAAATGATGATGCCATCATATTAAGATCTTTGACTTTCTATTAAATATTTAATTATTGTTATTTTTTTTGAGTTAAACTTAAATTAATGGTTGAATATTGTATTCATGAGTTGAAAAATAAATAATTCAAATATTGAAAGTTTAAAATTGAGACCTAAAATTAAGACTTTTCCTTTGATTTCCATTCTTTAAAAGTAATTAAGATTCTTATTGTTTGACCAACTGTCTTTCTTTTTTTTTTTTATTGTAGAATGATATTAGGATAGATTGATATTCTCTTACTTGAATTACTTTAGCAAATCTTGATATTCGTGATTAACATTTAATGGGATAAATTTTAAACTATATTCGTGATTAACATTTGATGGGTCAAATTTTACTTACTCAATTTTTTATTGCCAATAATAAAGAATTTTAATTACATATATATAAACTATATAGAGTTAAATGTATTTTGAAGGGAAATGAATTAATATGAAGGCAACATGTGTCCGTCAGAATAATAGTTTTAGTATATAGTATAGATTAGGGTTGGTCATGGGGCGGGTCTGGAGCGGGTCCAACTAGACCCGGACCCGGACCCTTTTAATTTTTTGAGATCCAGACCCGGATCCGGACCCTCAGGGTCCAAAATTTTCAGACCCAGACCCGGACCCTCCGAATCTGATGGGTCTAGGGTCCTTAATGGGTCCTTAGTGGATCTAAAATAAGTCTCTTTGATTTGTCAAATTTGAAATATTTGTAAGTCATTTTATTTTTCGTATATTTGTAAGAGAGTTATTTTCGTATTTTACAAATAATTAATACTAATTTAACATCTAAACTCGCATAACGTCACCAATATACGCTTAAATTTTATTATAAACACTACTTCGAGTCCACAAAATAAGGGTAATTGGGTTAACACTTAACAAGTAGCATACATATTATTTATATATATTATGATTATATGAAAATAAAATAAGTTTTGAGGGCATGATTCATACGTAGAAGACAAATAAAAATGGACAATTTAATATTTATAAGGGTCCAAGGGGCGGGTCCAGGGTCCCGGACCCGCCAAATAATTTTTAGATCCAGACCCGACCCCGATCCGATGGGTCTCAAAAAATAAGACCCAGACCCTTAAAAAAGGGGCGGGTCTGGGGCGGGTCCAACAGGGTCCTGGACCCGTGACCATCCCTAGTATAGATAGAAGGAACGATAGTACACAAATGTTCAAAAATGACGTTTTCATCAAAGAGTAATTTTAGAATTTTTTTTATACAAATTAACTTTTAATTCTCATTATTTAAAAGTAATTTTTCCTTACCTTGCCAAAACTAATGGATGAATTGTAGTAACATTTTATTTTAAATAAAGTAACTTATTATTATAGAATTTTGGAGGGAAAAAATTAAACGTGAGAATGGCATGTGTCATTGTTGAAGAATGCTTTTAGTATATAGTTATAGATTATAGATAGTTATAGATAGATTGATAAAATTCACAACAGCTATTTTTGTAAGAGATCGTTTTCAAAGAGATGATTTTTAAGTAATAAGGCTACATTTTGTTTTTTCTCTTTAATTTATATTGATTGGACTATTTAACTCATATATCTAATACTTCTTTCATAAAGATTGCCCCTCACAACAATTTGGGTGAATTCAGAAAATCAGCTTTCGCAATTTAAATAAGGACAAAATGTAATTCTAAAATCAATTGTTACTAGGTGGAGTTAGATTACCCCTTTAATTTACTCCCTTCTATTCAGCCTAAATGTCCCATTTAGTTTTTCACACTTGCAGAAGCAACATTTTAACTCTTAATATCTCAAATTATTCTTAATTAAAAATTATAAAAATTTGATATTAATAATCCTTGTATTGAGACGAATCAAATAAGATATCACACGACTATATATGTTTTAACTTATAGATTAAGAGTAAAATACAAATTTAGAGTGATGAGTGAATAGTGCCAAAAATTAAATGCCCCATTTAGTCTGAATATGTGGTAGTATAAAATAATGTGTACTCTTTTTTTTTCCCGATGTATGACAACTTATATATGAGTAACAATTAGACATTTTAATAACAATTTTAAACTAATAGACTATAGGGAGTGTTTGGCAAACAATTGATAATTGGTACTTGGTAGTTATTAGCTGATTACATTGGTTGATTTGACAATTAATTTAATTAATTGGTTTAACCAGCTGATTTTAAATTCGCTGCTATGAGCGGCTTGTTCATAAACAACTAATTTTTATCAATAACTAGTATAAAACCTCGTGCAATGCACAGAATTCTTAGTACAAAGATGTATATAAATATAATTTTAAAAAATATGCAGTAATAATTTATAATTAAATATACTATATAAAGATGAAATAATAAATAATAATTGTTAAAATAGGGTAATATGAAATTTTTATATGTGTCATAAATTGAAATAGTTTAATGTGTAGATGAATAAAATAAATAACTGGTTGATTAATTAATTTTATTAGTCACTTAAGCCAATATCAACAAATAAAATTCTTTAATCCAGCGTGGCTCCAAAAGAATGAACGTGTGATTTTGAGTCTTTTTATTAAATTGTATGATGATTAATTGAAATAATTTCTATAACTAAATCAGTCTAAATTTTAATAAATCATTTAATGTTAACTAAATACTTCTTACTTTGTTTTGTTTACAAATTTCTCTAGTAGTAATTTATTAAGATTTATATGATTAATATTTTATTGGAAAAATGGACATTAATAATCCAAACTTTTCGTGATCCGCTAAAAACAATCCGAACTTTTGATTATTTTCTAAAATACCAAACTTTGCCACTTATTTGCTCAGAGCATACCCTTTTTGTTGTTTACCGGTTGTAACAGGTAAAACAAGTCTTATAACCCATTACTTCCACCTCCCTCCTCATTTATTCATATGACCTAACTTATTAACTTTTGCAGTAAAAGTAAAAGCATCTTTACTTTGAACACGCCATCTTCAAGACTTCAACAGAGACACCCCACCCTGCATCTTCAACTCAGAAAACGAAATGAAGAAGAAGAAGAGTCGTGCGTCATCTTCATCCCTGGTAATTTCGATTTTATTTTTTTTTTTTGAAATTGTCTGTGATTTCGTTTTGTCTGATCTAAATGGTAAAATCGAATTTTTTTTTTTTTTTTTGATTTTTAGGGTTGTTCGTTTGATCCTGAACATTTTGCTGCAAAATTCGTTTATGGGGGTCAATTTAACAGGGTAAGGGGTGAGTTAGACTATTGGGGAGGGGAAATGAGGACTGTGGACATTGATCCTGATAAGATATCATGGTTTGATTTAGAGGATATAGTATCCAATAAGGTTAAAATTCAGTATAGTCATAGCCTATATTATATGTTACCTGATAAGTATTCTTTTGATGATGGCTTGGTAATGATAGTTGATGATGCTACAGTTCTTGAAATGGCACAAATTGGGTATAAGCATAGGTCTATTGAAGTGTATGTTGTTAGAATGGAAGACAATGAACAATTACAGTGGCAGCTTAGGGAAGGGGGTAAAGTACCTGCTGATTGCAACAGGAGGGGTAAAAAATTAACTCCTAGAAAGGCATCTAAAGTACCCTTGGATACTTTATTGCAAGTGGAGACATGTGGTCCCCATGTAATGCCAACCCCTAGTATAAATGCTGAGCCCAATATCATTTCTCATTCTAACCCTACTTCAACTACTCCTATTCACACAACACTTGACAACCTTACACCACAGATTTGTGAGTATGATACTGAGGTTGCAATTGAGGAAGATGTAGGAGTTACTAATGAGGCCAGCTTTGATGGTAGTGAGGAAGAGAGTGAAGATGAGACTTATGTTGCAAGTGAGGAAGATTTAGGCAGTGAGGATGAGAGTTATGTGGATAGTGAGATAGAAAATGCACCTTCAAACATTCAAAACAACACTGTTTGTGGAGTTGTGGAAGGAGATCCTTTGATAGAGAGTGAGTATGAGGATACTGATGAAGATGGTAAAGATACACTAGCTGCAATTTTTTATGTGAGAAAGGAGGTTGAAACGTTTGTAGACAAGTGCTATTCTAGGGATACATATTTAGTTGCATATGCTGGTTGTATACCCCCTATTACAGGTGAACGACATTGGCCTCAAGTAAACCTTCCCTTAATTCCCCCGCCTGTTAAAGTAGGTCCAGGTAGACCTAGAAAGTCTAGAATTCGGTCCAAGCATGAAGACCCTAAAAGACCTGGAAGGCTCACTAAGCATGGGGTGGAGATGACTTGTACACTTTGTAAAGAAGTAGGGCATAACAAGAGAGGTTGTCCTCGAAAAGGACAATTCACATCCACAGTAGTAGACCCAACTCCTCCACCAGCAAAAAGGCCTAGAGGAAGGCCAAAGAAGAACCGTGAAACTCCTTCATCCACAACTTGCTGGCCAATATCCACATCCGTAGAAATGTGAACCGATCCTTGCTCCTCTCTTTGCTAATTGTAGTTTGGCAGGTACACCATGGTGACATAGCAATGGGCCTTTGGATTTTGCAGATCTAAATCTTGAAGAGGATGATGCATTTGAAGCACATAATGATTTCATGGTTAGGGTTTAATAGAGAAGAACAAATTTAAAAAAAAAAAAAAGGGAAAGAAAAGATGAGAAATTGATTTGAGGAAGAAGGGCAACAATGAAGAAAAGGGTCATTAATGGTGGATTGTTTTGAAGCTCTAAAAGGTTGAAGATGATGTTTATAAAGGGAAAAGAGACAATAAAAAAAAGACTTCCAACGGGTAGATTTTTACCTGCTATAACAGGTAAACAAACACATGGGTATGCTCTGAGCAAATAAGTGGCAAAGTTTGGTATTTTAGAAAATAATCAAAAGTTCGGATTGTTTTTAGCGGATCACGAAAAGTTTGGATTATTAATGTCCATTTATCCTATTTTATTTCCTAATTTATAATTTTAACTTTGTTAATATCATCTTAATGATTCTTAATTTAATGTTTCCATTCTCTTATTGAATCTATAGATTAGAATGTTAATTGATTGTCAAATCTTTAATTGAAGTAGATTGGTCAACTATTTAATTCATTTAATTTAAATACTCCAATAGAAAAATTACATATGGCAAGTGCTCTAGAAATTTGACACTTGGCTTTTTACAGTTTTTTTAATAGAAGTTATGATTATGATTATGATTATGATATGATGATTATGATGATTATGATTATGATTATGATGATGATGATGATGATTTGTTTCAACCAATTAGTTTATCAAACATTAGAATTAGTTGTTTTAACTACTTAACACTTCATATATATATATATATATATATATATATATATATATATATATATATATATATATATATATATATATATATATATATATATATATATATATATATATATATATATATATATATATATATATATATATATATATATATATATATATATATATATATATCAGGGCCGTCGATTAGGGAGGGCAAAGCATTTTTTCTAAGTAATATGAGTTCTCAGTGATTTTTATATAAAGTGGTTTAAATATTAACATTAAAAAACAAAAAATCTATTATATTAATGATTACGTGTTAAGTTTTTGGGGCTCTTTGTATTTTTTGCCCTAAGGCCCAAAAATAAACTAGACGGCCCTGATATATATATATATATATATATATATATATATATATATATATATATATATATATATATATATATATATATATATATATATATATATATATATATATATATATATATATATATATATATATATATATATATATATATATATATATATATATATATTAAAATAAACTAAAATTGGCCGATAAGTCATTTTGCCAAACAAATACAGAAGAAAGGAGTACTGAGTTTGGACTGTTTGGAGTCAGTTAGGTTCCGTGACTACAGTTGAAGCATGTGGGTGCAATAAACTAACATCATTTCCTCAACTACATCAGTCCTTCCTAGTTTCTACATTAAGAAATTTAATAAAGAAAAAAGAAATTGTTATCTTTCAGATTAAGAAACTTATTTTAATGAATGTTTCTAATTTTTTTGTTTCATAATACTTGCACTGATAGTGAAATTTTTTCACACAACCTTTCGCTCTCAGTTGTAAGTATTATGGAACAGAAGAAATATATGTTATTACTCCTTAGAGATGTCATAGAAATATTTGCATTTTAACTTAGTGAGATATATAAAATCTAGATATTAAACTATAGTAAAACTATATCTTATTTGATATGTTTTATATTTCAAAAAACTATAGTAAAGCTATATCTTTTTTTTTTTTTTTTGAAGATAAGCTATATCTTATTTGATATGTTTTAAATTTCAAAAAACTATAGTAAAGCTATATCTTATTTGATATGTTTTAAATTTTAATGTAAATTTTATTAATATTAAATTTGTAAATTTTTTATTTAGAGACAATTAAAGATATTAAGATTGAATTAGTGCACTGGAAAAAGCGCAAAATCAAATGGGATACATAATATGAATTAAATGGAGTATTTGCGTATGTCATACATTGTAGTATATTTTAACTTTGTTTATTAATTAAAAAATCTTAAACAATAACGATCATTTGCCAAATAAGCACAAAAAGAGAAAATACTTCATATAAGAATAATATTAAAATAAATAAAATAAGAAAATATAAAATAAAATCTCAAAGGCCTTATTTAAAATTGGAACACATAAAGATTATTTACACATAAAGATTATTTACTACTTTCTTAAATACTAGACTTCATCTACCACATGCACCCACAAGAACAGAAACTCACTTGAGAAAGGACCAATCTTATCAGGCCACTCTTCTTCTTTACAATCAGTATTCAAAAATACAGCATCAACGGAAGTATATTCACGATCAGTCCAATCATCAGGCTGAGGTGTGCAGTGGCGAAACTTGACCAAATATTTGAGGGGGGCAAGATTTAAGAATAATATAGGGTCTAAATAACCTAAGCAAAATTAAGGTTATTATACTATCTACATTTTAATTAATAAATCTGTTCTCGAGTTTGTATTAATCCAAAAATATACTATCTACATTTAAGTTTTTATTGTATTTTATGCTTAATTTATAAGTTAAAATATTATCAAGTAGATTTTATATAATTCATCTCAATTTATATACTATTAGTATATTTTTATTATAATTTTATTATACATAGTAAGATATATTAAGAATTGAATTAATAATACTGTGAAAATTCATTAAAAATGAAACATGAGTTTAATAGAGTAATAAGAGGCAAACGGAAATTATTTGGTTGTGTAGAGCCCAAAAGATATTAGAAGTAAAATATTATTCAATAATAAAAAAAATAAAATGCATTAGATTTGGATGCGTTGGAGTTCGATCCCAAGACCATGTAAATAAAATACCACCTTCTACCCAAGCGAGCTAAAGAGAAACATTGCATTTGTACCTAACGGAAAACAATATTTATGCAAATTCTCGAGGGGGCGGAGCCCCTTCCCGCCCCTATTGAAGTTCCGCCATTGGAGGTGTGTAAATGGACTCACCTTCAGAGTCAAGCTCTCTTCCCCTTTAGGATCAGTCTCAACAGAGGTTGAGTCATCATAATACTCGAAACATACATCCTCAAACTTTAAAGACCTAGATCTAGGGTTTTCATCATTAAAACCCCTACACTCAAGCTTAGAAGGTGATTTGTAAGGGGATTTGGGGATACTCAGTTTTGAAGAACTAGGCGAGTTAGGGTTTTTAGGGGTGACTTGAATGCGAGTTCTTGGTCTTCAAGGGTGAGTTCACAGGCGAGTTAGGGTTCTTAAGGGGTGATTTTGGGTTTTCCATGTGAGCATATAGAAGAACACGAAAGGATAGAAGAAGAGGGAGAAGAACAGTTGTTCGACGAACAGAAGATGAAGAACCAAATCTAGGGTTCTTCAAGAACAAAGGTAGAAGAAGCAAAGAGACAATCAGATTTAGGGTTCTTAAAAAGACGAAGGGTAATGGGTGGGTATAGGGTTAAAAAAGGGAGGGATGATTAATGGAGGGTGTATTAATTAGTTTTAAGATGTGATTGATTAATTATAAGGGAGGGGAGTTAGTAAGGGTAATTGAGGATATAATTGTGAATGTGATAAATTTCTAAAGGCATAAGCGTAAATTAAACCATACTAAAAAAGGAAATGAGATATTTAGTGTGACTTGACCTAAAATGAAAATGAGAAACCTAAGTTGAATAGGAGGGAGTATTAATTAATAAGAATTAAAAAGTTTATAATTAAGATTTTAAGTTTTATTTTATTTAAAGTAACAATAAATTAATAAAAACACATAAAATAAAAATAACAGATAAAATATATACAACAAAAAAATATAACAAACTAATTATATAAATATAGAAAGTGGTCACAAATACAGTACAAAAGTTATAAAATAACTATTTTACTTAGAAAATTTTTTTGACGAAATATACAACAACCTAAATATCTAATACCACTACTATTTCCACACCACGTCGCATATGAGATCCGGTCGAACCGCCTGTATAAAAAAGTCAACATAAAAATCTAACAAAAAACTAAATGAAATGAACCAACAAATTACCATATAAAAAAAACCACAACATAAAAAAATGTACGGGTGACCGAAAATAACAAATTATAAAAAAAATCAACAACAACATACAGATTGAAAGGAAACTCAACAACAAATCAACAAGAACAACATGCAACTTACGTATCATAGCAATTGTCTTGTATCCAAATACATTGAAAGGAAACTCAACAACAAATAACAAGAACAATAAATCATCAATAGTCTTAAACATGAATAAGGTGTCTTCGATCCAGCTATCTCTATCCATGTTCAGGTCCTCAAAAAGATGTAACTTATGCAAGTCAATTTACAACTTGTTCCTTTCTCGTTCTCCTAGGTATTAGCAATTGTCTTGTATCCAAATACATTGTGTTCTTTTGCCGGCGGCGTGAAAACACATTTTCATGCATACGCATTTGGTTAGATTGTTTATGTATAGAGTTATACATAACTAAAAAAATATAAAAATTTATTATCATAATAATATACGACGAGATGAATAAAATAAGCAGGGTTGACTCTACCACATGAGCAGCATGAGCAACGAATTAGAAACCCGTTATTTTCAGAGTCCAAAAATTTTAATTTATATTAATTCTTCGCCTATGCCCAAGACTCTCCGAAAATTTTAATTTTCAATTAGCGCAGGTTTGAACTTTTTTATGTATACAATAGTTTAGGGATCCATAAGTAATATTTTTTTCGAGGGCTCCTAAAAACCTAGGGTCAGCAGCCTTTTACACAAATAATGACAATTTATATAATGAGTTCTTGTGTTTTAATTATTGATTTGGGTTAATCGATTTTATTTGTTAATTGGATTAATTGAGCAAATCAATACTTATAGTATGAATGGAATCATCAATTAGTAGCTGGTCACTTCAAAAAATGAACATACACATTCGTACTTTAAAATCTTATATTTTAACTTTGCATCAGGAGTAAGGACCAATAAAAAAATCTCAGATGACTATATTTTTTCTTGTATAATAGCCATAATATGTAAAATAATAAAATGAATTAATGATCTAGTACTATATAAAAATTAGTTTGTAGGCAAGTAAAACAATTGGAACAAATATATTTTATTTTAATAAAAAAACTTGACTTCAACGTCTATACTCATGGAACTAGATCCAAACATTTTTCTATACTAGACTGCCCGAGTTCATCAATTTTTATTCCCCCAGCAACATTTCTCCAAATGAACTCAAATCCTTGGCGCTGGTGCGGATACAGTGTCCTCTTCACCCCTGGTATAAGGTCCCACACAGTTCCTCTCCAAATGAAAATGACTTACAAATTCTGACATGACGTATTTTATTTCGAGCTTTACATATGAGCAGAATTTGCATATGACTCCAATTTCCTCGTCGAGGATAAGATAATGTTTTCCTTTAGAACAAAGTTTGTCTTGCAAAATGGGACAATTGGTTGGAACATCTTCATTGTCATCTTCACTATTGTACTGCAAATTAGGATACAGATTCAGTAGAACAGATCATGGATTAATCAGAAGAACAGCTTAATAAAAGAGTTGAAGAATTTATCACTATGTTTAGACAACACTTGATTTCTGATTCTAAAACAAAACATAGTACTAAAACAGATCATGGATTAATCAACTATTTGACATGGCAACAGAGTGATCAGCATGTCAAGAGGTCACAAGTTTTAATCACAAGACAATCATCCCTCGTTTAAAATGGAACATTCAGCACTAGGTTTGAGGAGGGCTTGTGTTGCATCCACACTTGCAACCCGAATGGCTCTCGTGTGAGGAGTCATGTTAGATATATAAGATATAAGTACTTCCTCCGTTTCATAATACTTGCTACATTTAACTTTTTTTACGCGATCTAATGTACTATTTTGTTCATTTATACACATTTAAAAATTATAAAAAGTTTATATTATGAAAGTATGCGATTAGACGATTCATACAAGATCCCACTTGACTATATTATTACTTACATATTAGCCGCAATATATAAATTAAGCTTAATCGATGAATAATGCCCAAAACAAAATGTAGCAAGTATATCAAAAACCATACCATATGAGATTCATCAATACCAATATTGCAAGCAGCAACAGCAAAATCAAATTCTTTAAAAAGTTCATCAAATTCCTCTTCTTCCGTTTTTTCAGCTACTTTCTTATCACCTCCAAGTCTAAACTTCAATGGAATTTCATTCAATATTTTAGCCTTTTGAAACCTTGTTCTCACCATTTTCTTTTCTTATAATTCAAACCCAATAAGCAAAATAATAAAAAACAGAGTTTTTAAGATTTGATTATGAATTATATGACCCAAATGGAAGAAACTAACAAATAAAAATGCAGAAAATTTTTGAACTTGTTTGTTTGAATAATGTGAAGAAAAGAGAAATGAAAAAAAATATGAGATTGATATTATTTTTAAGGTTGATTAATAAAAATGCTCTTACTTTATTAGGTTATTTCAGAGATATGATGCAGCATTGCAGCCTATGCAGGGAAGGAAGATTGGGCGCCAAAAAAGATACGTCCTTTTTTTTTTTTTTTAAAAAAAAAACGTCCTTTAATTCAAAACAATCGGTCTTCTGAGAGACTGTCTATTTGAGAAACGTCTTTTAGTGCAAACCCATTAAAACTTAATTGAAATGAAAAATGACAACGAGCTGATCAAATTAGAGATTATCACTTAGAGAGATAGTCTCACAAGAATTTGTGTAAAACTTAAATGTGACAATTACTCTGATTAATAGAGAAATATTAGAACTTTTAACTTTTATCGAGACGTTTTACTAAAATTTGATAAATTTTTAAGTTGTAATCAATAACTATTTGGTCAATTTTTATTACTTTTGTTATTATTACACAAGTATAACTTCAAAGTTGTTATTGACCAATTATTTTTATTAGTAATTTTAGTAATTATGATATAATAATAATAATAATAATAATAGATTTATGATCTTTTGGATCAAATTTGACTATCTCAAAGCTTACCGACCAATGAATATAATGCAAATATAAATATAAATAAGCAACAAAAAATTAGTATGGTAGTTATTACAATTCAGTTATTACAAAGCTTCCCCTATAATAAATATCGTAGTATCGTAGTTATTACAAAGCTTACCGATCAAATTTAATAGTATTATGGAGTAGTTTTTAGGCAAATGATCTTATATATTCCTATGATATTTATAATAGGGGAAAATTCTAAAATAACAAAAACTTTATCATATACTTTTTTCCTTTTTTTTTTATTCCCGTTTACTTTTTCACAGTTTTCAAAGCAGCAAATTTTAACCTCTGTATTTTTAGCTTTTTCTACGTGGTGATATTGACCTTTTAATTTTTCTACGTGGTAGGCAAAAGAAAAGTTTTTTAAAACTATATGTAATTTTACCAAATGTAAGACATATTTTCAAAAAAACAAATGTCATGTTCAACTTAAGTGACCACACATTTCAAAATCAAGTTGAACTAAGTATTTAATTAAACGAGAACTTAAACATTTTGTTTACCACATAAAAAAGTCGAAAACTAAAGGGTGTGGTGATAGCAAATTAAAGACAAAAGTTGAATAATTAAAATATAATCAATTCCCTGAGAATAGAGCTGTTCATGGGCGGGCGGGCGCGGGTAGCGGGGCGGGTAGTTGCTACAAAATCTACCCGCGGGCAGAAAAATTCAAATGCCCGCCCGCGATTGCGGGCATATTTTTTTGTCGCTACCCGCCCATTTTTAAAGCGGGCGGGTGCCGCGGGCGCCGCGGGTATTTTCTCATAAATACCAAAAATACAATACAAAATATAAAATTAAGTTTTAATAATAATTAAAATACAATACATAGTCCAAAATACTACAAATACATAAAACGTCTCAAATATAATCAAATTACATATATATTAAAATACTTAAAAGTCTCAAAATAATCAAATTACATATATATTAAAATACTTAATATTAATATATTACTTTTCATAAAAAAATATTAATATATTAAAATAAGCGGGCGGGCGGGTATACCCGCGGGTATTTTTTTATTGTCGCTACCCGCCCATTTATCTTGGCGGGCGGGTAATCGTTTAATTTTTTTTAAAAATGCTACCCGCACCCGCCCGTTTTTCGAGCCGAGCGGGCCGAGCCTGGCGGGTAGCCCGCCCATGAACAGCTCTACCTGAGAATCAGTAAAATGTTAGAATTATTAACATCAAATTTTCTTTTACGTTATTACAAATTTTGTTAATACGAAGAAATATGAACTTACACTTATGAGTTCCAAGTTCGAATTATTTGAAATTCAATACTGGAAGTTACCTTATTTTTATAATAATAATCTACTAATTACCAAATAAAAGTGGTATTTGAATTTTTAAATTTGATCTTTTTTTTGTCAAACAGCACATTTAGAATAGAAATTCACATTTTCAAATTTCAATATAATTAAATTCTAAACGTATTATTTATATGTATTCTCATTTGTCACGCACAAACTAATAAATTTTTTCACATCATTTTTATTACCCTATATTTTATAGTGTTGGAAGTTGGAATGCTTTTTTTTTTCAAGGTCTACATATTCCCTAGACCTTGTAGAAATTATAACAAGGATGTTAGAGGGACAATTATATAATTATCATATTCATGCGGTTACTTGTTATATTACGATTATTGATATTATTTATTGTAATCAATTTATTTTATATATTGTGACTAATATGTACTACTATAATTCTTTTTATAGTTTAATCCTATAGTTTCATGATATTAACTTGTTATAATTTTTATTTATGAATAATTCAATATATACGCATTATTTAGGTTGCGTGAAACAGATGAAACACGTCGTCATACTATAATTCTTTCTCCGTTATTAAATACTTGCTACATTAAACTTGTTGGTATTATTAATCTTTAAAGCTAATTTTATATATTACACCTAATGTGTAAAAAAAATATACTCTATCGACACGATTAGATTTTTTTGAATCGTCTAGCTGCATATTTTGTTAATATCAATCTTTTGTAATTTTTTGTCAAGTATAGTTTAAGATATAATTAATAAAATTAAATACTAAATTGCGTAAAAACTAAAATATAAGTAAAATGTATAATTAAACAAAAAAAATTATATTTAAAGAAACGATAAAACGATCAGCACTCATATTAGTTCATTTGTTTCCTTCAAAAAGTAATCTTTTTATATACTTTTTTTGGATATAAAAGATCCATTTGTGTATTAATGGCTTATATGAAAACTACAAGTAAACAGGATGACATTGAAATATTGAATAAGTAATGCTTCTTTAATGGAAGAAAATCTTCTTATGCAGAGAATCACCAATTCAAACCAAATCCCCAAGTACTTACTTTTACAGTTTTACAGTTGAATAATTACTACTCCCTCCGTTCTGATAAGTTAGTAGCAAAGAGAAAATGAGTGAATATAAAGAAAGTGGTAATAAATGAATAAAGAGAACAAATTGTGTGGATGAAATTAAAATAGAGTTAAAATGTATGGGTGAGATTAAAAAAAAAGTGGTGACTATAATACAAAAATAGAAATGCTTCAATTTTACGTGGGACAGATGAAAATGAAAATAAGGGACGGAGGGAGTATACCATGTTGTTGTCCATTTGTTTGTGTTGATGATATTAAATGGTGATAATAAAAAAAAAATTATAGTGTAAATTTACAATTTTTCATAAAATGTAAAATGTCGTTCTAATGGTAATGAAACTTTGGTAACTAATTTTTCTTTTCCACAAATTTTCACTACCACCTAATATCACATCTTCAAATAAAATGATTGATTTTTGTGAAGAAAATGAGGCGATTAAAGTGTGACACGTGACAAGTATCACTATCAAACTTGTCGAGAGATTTTCCTAATCAAAACCATGTTTAACTTTATATTATCATTTTCACCATTTAATAATCCCTCTGTCCCACTTTAATTGTCCACATTTTCTTTTTTGGTCATCTCACTTTAATTGTTCACTTTCTATTTTTGGCAAAGACTTTTTACCTAAATACCCCCAACTACCCCTACTTATATTATTTAAAATACTCCACCTACCACCTTTTCAATTATTATAATCACTTAAAATACCCCACTACTATCTTTTCAATTATTATAATCACTTAAAATACTCCACTACCACCCCTTTTTTATTTTCCGTGTCCACATCAAAGTGGACAATATAAGTGGGACGGAGGGAGTAGTATTTACTGAACGGGTTAAAGTTTGGGGTGTAGTGTTTGTTTTCCATTTCCAAAGAAGGATATTGAATATGCCTAGCTTCTACAATAAGTATCCATTTATTTGTTTTGTAACTTTATTTATCAAGGATTCTTAATTTATAGTACTACATTTTTGGTTTATTTTTAATTTATATCTAGTTTCGATTAGAGTTAGGGATGGTAACGGGTCGGATCTGGGTCGGGTCTAGGTGGACCCGGATCCAGATCCGTTTTCAAGCACTGGGTCCAGATCCGGATCCGGACCCGCGGGTCTATTTTTACAGGACCCAGATCCAGGGTCCGTGGATATTGCGAATCCAGTACCGGGTCCGGGTCCAAAACGGGTCCCACTTGTGTTATGCCCTTTTTAGTGTATTTTCGAATCATTTTAAGATTGCGATGATGTTATTCATAGACTAATACTATATTTGGAAATAGTTTTTTTTTTTCTTTTACCCAAGAAAAAATAGCAGCATCATCATCAGTAAATTTACAGTTACATGATACTAATTACTACCATCACATATGTATAAGCTAGTACTTGATACAATACTAACAGCCTACTGTATCATACTACATAATAATGCACGCTACCTCGCATGGTGCACATACGCATCTACAATAATCACAAGCTTCCATAGTGTCTAATGTATTGTCGTCTGTGTCTGCAGGCTCATTATTTGTAGGCAGGCCGTTCACAGCTTTCATATCGTCTGGTATGTTGTCCTACATGCATGTTTACCACTAAATTTTTTATCAACAAAACTAAATAAAATATGCAAATTTTTGATAGAAAAGTAAAGATGATTGAACAAATTAGGAAAACTAAATAAAACGGGTCTGCGGGTAAACGGGTCGGGGTCTGGGTATTTTTCTCAGATCCGGATCCGGACCCGTGAAATTTAATTGGACCCGGATCCGACCCGAACCCGACGGGTCTATTTTTTAAGACCCAGATCCGTGAAAACGGATACGGATCCACGGATCCGGGTCGGGTCCAATACCCATTGCCATCCCTAATTAGAGTTAGTATAATTCTTATCTGGAAAGATTTTTCTTCATGTTTAATTTTTCATTTAATTTTGCTATTCTCTAAGTCTATTTTATAATTTACAGTAAGTCTCATGGGAGACGGTCTATTCTACTAGACGGAATCTATGAAGCCCAGCCCAAAATATAACATAGTATATTTGGGGTTATAATAAATTATTTGGGGTTATAATAACTTATATTTGGGGTTATAAAATAGTATATTTGAGGTTATAATACCTTACATTTAATTTTATAACATAATATAATTGATATTATAATAAAAAAATCAGTTAAGGGAAATGGGCTGGCCCAATTTTGTGGTCTATCCTATAGACCGTCTCTTGTGAGATTTTATGTATAATTTAAGGTGAAGTCATTTGTACATCAGAGCTAACCATAAGTAGAAGCGAGCTGGGCCTATGACTGTGCCTAGGGCCCATAAAAATTTACTTTATGCTTGATACTCTGATTTTCAACACATTTTTTCTTTATACTAGGCACGCGGTCCCCCAAGTTACAGTATCAAATTTTATATTCCTATTTTATACATTTCTATCAACAATAATACGACTGAAAATATGTTAGATTGTCTATTTGTTGCAAAGGATGAAAGGTCTTAAGATGTATAGATAGTAAGCGGCGTCAGCAAAGCAAGACATAAAAACATAGTAAAAGCTTTTATTTATTGAACCATAGAGCGTACGGTTAATGGAATGAGAAAATATATTAGATTATGCACGTGATCCCCAAGCTACTCTATTGAATGCTATACTACTATTTTATACATTTCTATGAACAATAAATTGAAAATATATCAGACAATGTATTTGTTTCAAAGATGCATAGGATACAAGGTTGTTCAGTAAACCACATAGTTTCATTTCAAAATAAATAGATAAATAAATAAAACACATAGTTCAAAATGTAAATGTAAATTTCATGATTAAATTGAATTTTAATGTTTCACTTCAATGTTTTAGTTTAAAATGGATTAATTAACCGTAGCCATATTATATTGTATTAATTTTATAGTTTAGCTAATTGGAATTGAAATTGTTCACACTAACGTAAGATTTTAACCTAACAGGTTCGTTGAATTGGAAATGTTAATTAAAACCCATGCATAATATGATTGGATCAATGGGGCAAAACCGAAAAATCATTTACTAAAGTGGGCGGGGAAATACATTAGTTAATAATTAGTAAGCAAGCTCATGTATGTGAACATATTATACAATGACTTTTGCTAAGTAATAGCAGAATTAAAAGCAACAAAAACTTTTTTTACATGACAACTCTATGAATTTACCCAAATTGAGCATTTAAAAGAATGAATTAAGTTTACATTAATCAAATCAAATAGAGATAAATCTATTCATTCAACGGGAATTTCACGGGCATCTGTGGTGCCTGTTTTAGATTTCCCAGTTTCAGTCTCCTGTGTATCAGGTTGATTTTCGGTACTCGAGGTTGATTGGGCATACCATGCTCATTGGTGAATACGTTGTATTCATCACTCATCAGTACGTTGTTCTTGACTATCAAGAGCTAGCTACCTGAATTTCTTTAAATCTTCCTTGTATTTGGCACTCGAGTCGTAGTCTGAACTTCCATGGAATGTTCTGTTATCTGGTGCGATTTCTTTTAGCAGATCTTCAGCGGATAAGTTCCCTTCGAAAGCGCTAATAACCTGCATGAAAATTATCTAAAAGTTTATTTCCAAGATGTAAATCATCCCGCACAAATATCTAATATCAGAGTTAGAAATCAAATCTATTATCCAGCACATGTACCTGACTCATTTGAGGTCTTCGAACACATACTGCAGCACAAGCAATCATTTGAGCCATTTCAAAGGAACTATACTCCACTCCTCCAATATGGGATCCCACGAGTTCATTGAAACTCCGACCTTCTAAGGCTTGACCTAACAATGGCTTTGCCTGCAAAATCAAAATAAAATATCAGTTCATCAATTTCTGTTAAGGCATTAGAGATTACAAAAGGAAAATGCCAAGCTAAAAATATCATCAAAAGCCGGCAAAGCATAAAATGAATTGTATTCCAAGACACGTGGTGTCATGGTCTAAGACATGTATTTCACTTCTTCAAGCACTAAAAAAATTCCAAATGTTTTATGGTTATCGCCATGAGGAATAGTATTTCCTAATTTCAGAAATGCACCGGTGCTTAGTACATACATGGACATGACTTGAAGAATAGGTGACTGATAACAAAGAACTCATCATAAGTCATGCAAAAGAAAAAGGAAATTGCTAGCAGTCCAAATACATGTTTAGCTTTCTCATAGATGACAATATTCAAATAAATTGCTGTGTAAGCCAAAATTTAGGCTCTTCTAATAGATTCCTGTTTAACAGCTCGGGATATGCAAGCGGATCCATGTTGGTCAAAAAAGAAGCTCAAAACAAAATGACCACCCACTATATTGACTCATGAAATCCAGAGTCCAGACAATGTCAGTTAGTTACCACGACCACGACTCTGAATTTAACTTTCTGCATCAGTGTAGGATTCTAAGTAATGATGTAGAACATATCAACATCAAATTTCCACAATGCCTCTAAAAAAGTACCGCCACCCATTGAAGCGATTGATTTTAATTGATCATTAATGAAAAATATCATTAAAATGAATACATTATTCATATAAAACCAAGTTATGGTCAACTCCAATTTAGCAAAAACATTAAAAAATTTGTGTGTTCACCCAAATCTTTTTCAAAAGCTGAATTCTTACATAATTAATAGTAAGAACATTAAATTTGTATGTATAAGCAAACATTTTTGTCAAAGAGAGCACATGAATCACAAAATTTGTCATTTATCATCCATATTTGTTAGCAAAGTTTCCAACTTTTCTTTAGTGAGCTCATCAAACTTATACTCTTAGCTTTACCAATGAAATTGCACTATAGTGAAGTATTCTAGCCTATCCACACAAGCAACAAAACTTATTTTTGGGGTTGGACATCAGAAAATTTTCTGCAGTTTAAAGTTGTTCCTAATACCTCCGGAGTCTACTGCAAGGATATTAGGAGTGCAATGGTCATTGATATTAATAAATACATTCAACCTAGATAGACCTACCAATATCAGAGAAAGAACACTCACACATTCAACCATGCTATCATCCATAAATGGACGAGCTTTATCAACAGGTCTGCGTCCTGTTATCAATTCCAAAAGCACAACTCCAAAGGAAAAGACATCGGACTTCTCAGTCAGTTTCCCACTTGAGGCATACTCAGGAGCAAGATAACTACAAGTGACATCCACAAATTAATCAATTATGTAATTAACATCACAAAAGAAGTTTTAAATGGTACTTATTAACCATACCCAAAATTCCCCATAACCCTGGTAAATACATGAGTATCTATGTCAAAAGAAAACTTTGCCAATCCACAGTCAGTTAACTGGATATACAAATACGTGGGTCATATAGTGAACACTTTCAGTACAACTGAAAAGCACAAGTGAAATTAAATAACAATCAAACTTGGTGTAGCCAAACGTTCTTATAGATGCTCAATTAATTATAATTTGGCACGTAGTTTAGTGCCTTTGCTTCAGATTCATCATGACTCAAAATATTAGAAGCCCCTATGTCTAGATGAATGATTTTTGGATTACCTGCATATACATTGTATCAATCCAAAGGTGAATTTCTTGTATTTCAAATGTACTTGAGAAATAAAAATCAAAATTTTCCAAATCAATGAGCACTAAGGAACTCACAGTCCTCGTGAAGATATGACAATCCTTTAGCAGCACTCACAACAATTTTCAACCCTGTTTCCCAAGTCATTCCCAGGAACTGAATTTCGGCAAGAAAAATCAACTAAGTGTTATAAATAATAAGCGAACCTTTGTATATGGCAATGGACTCCTTGCTTTGAATAATCATGAAATGAACACCGTAATGAAGATTAGTTTGCGACGATAAACATCGCTCGGAAATCTTGATATAGATTGAAGGCGACATCGATACTTTCCTTTTGTGATATTTCCCCCACAAAGGTACTTGGGTTATGATAATGGATATTCACAACGAGATACAATCAACCACATTAACCGATGAGTACGCACCGATTAATCTAAACAACAAAGAGTTTATAAGAGAAAATGAAATCAGAAAAACTATAACGGAGTTGATCACTCTCCTTTACGTTTCAAGAGAATAAGAGAAAGATGACAGAATTTAGATTCTAACAACAAGTGATTTGATATCTATTCACTCACTCTTATTTATAGAGTTGAAGTGTCACATGGTTTCATCCAATCCATACATCGGTTGACGATGTAACACATTGATACATAACAACACATTAGTTCATGAAACATAACTTTGTTTCATGAACAATCACTTTGTTTCATGAACAATTACTTTGTTTCATGAAACAACTCCCAGAAACTTTCTGACTCGAAAATCTCTAAGTGTTCAAACGAGCAACCAAAGTGCTCGAACGAGCAAACCACCAAAACATCAAACAGAATGTTCAGAAGCATTCTGACCTGATCAGAGCCACATGCTCGAACGAGCATAATAGTGATCGAACGAGCAGCTCAATGCTCGAACGAGCAACCCACATGCTCGAACGAGCACTTGCTCGTGATGCCTCGTTTTGGTTCCGTTGTTACGTACTTGCTTAGTTTATGTAATACATATTCTAAGCCTTGGATAATGTCCTACATGCTCTAAATATCCAACAATCCTCCCCCATTTAGAGCCTTTAGGACATTCTTTCTCTTTCTCTAGAACTGATTTCAAAATCACATTCCATGCATCAATGCTAATGTCCCTGCGGATTGAATTAACACCTAGTACGACATACTTGACAAATGATCGTGAAATGATGATGTCCCTGCGGATTGAATCACATAACACATCTGACCATTTGAAGATGAAGTACGCATAGAATAAATAACACATTGTCATTTCTTGACACCTTATAACGGCCGTGTCCATATCTATTCATAAGTTTATCATAGTCGATACGCTAATCTTGACTACTTGAAGCGGCCACACTTCAAACTTATATAGGTAGGTTCTCATTACGTATAAAATATCCCCGTGAATGGATATCACCAAGAGCTCTTCTACTCTTGGCCTTGAGAACTTTCAAGGGACGACTACCTCGCTAACTCACGGTCCAAAGCAACGATGGGTCATTAAACTTTGTTGCTTATAAAATCCAAAAAGAATTACACCACATTGAATTCAGACACAATTTTACTCGTGTTTGAATTGGGCTTTCTAATCGAATTTTAGTAGCGTATTCCGATTGCAATTGACGCTTGTTCAATTGAATCCTTACTCATGGCTTTAGAAAAGCCAAATTGAACTTACTGTTCACATAATCAAGAGTTATGACCCCATTAACGATAAATCCTTGCACTAGGCTGTGCCTAAGAGCAATATGACGGAATTTAGCGTTATGCACTTGATTATAATCCTTTCGCCAATGTCATCCTGCAATTCGTATGAATTGCCACCGGTGATATAGACATTGGTAATATTGGTATAGTATCTCAAACATGAGATTCCTTAACCATTCCGCTTCCTTCCTTGTATATGCTATTGTATAAACTCGGAAGCCATAGTGGAACAACAATGCACGTTTGTTTCTTGGAAGACCATGATATGGCTCCTCCCCCATAAACAAACACCCAACCACTTGTCGAAGATTAACTTCTTCATTAGTGATCCAACTCGCATCGGGATAACCTTCCAAAACTGGAGGTTCTCCACTATAAATGATACCACGATCTAAGGTACCCTTCAAGTATCTTAATACTCTCCTAATCGCATTTCTTATGATGCGAATCTGGATTACAAGTAAACCTACTCCACTTTGCTATCGCAAAGACAATATCCGGTCTCGTACAAATCATCGCATACATTAGCGATCCAATTATCTTTGAACAAGATAATTGAGCAACTGGTTCCTTTTCATGTCACGAATTTGACATGTTGATGCATAGGGGTCCACGTTTGGAATCTCATCAAACATGTTGAAACTTTTTAAGTACTTTCTCATTGTAATGAGATTAACTTAACTTGATTCCATTGCCGTCTCTTATGATCTTTATCCCTAAGATCACATCAACCTCCCCCATGTCATTCATTTGAAATGAACTTGACAAAAATCTTTTGTCTCTTGAACCCGTACTAAATCAGTACCAAATATGAGCATATCATCAACGTTGAGACAAATAATGACTCCGTTGCCTTGCCCATTAAACATGCTATAAATGCACTTATTGTCTTGAATCAATTTGAATCCAAAGGACAAATTAATTCATCAAACTATTCACTTAGTGAACATTTTCCTCAATATGACTTTTTATTAAATATCTCAAACTAGAGATAATTTAATCTCTTTGTCTAAAACTAAGACAAATGTTTATGGATAACCATTATCTTTATTATTTACACTTGGAAGTTTCAAAATTACCTCCCTATTTGTAAACATTCAATCACTAAAAGAAATGTCAATTCTTTGTGATTCAATTCAAAAATTGAATTTCATACATAAAATATGCATAACTTGAGTAATTTACTCACATTATTACAAATTAGTAATAATCAATCAATTATAAAATATTATGGAATCTATTTACCATAATCTTCATTTTATACTTTAAGTATAAAATACATTATCATACTACTTGATAATTTCATGTCTTAAAGGACACAACTTTATAAGTAAATACTTATAATGCCTCTTTTAGTTATTAAAATAAATCAACTTGTCACATATAATTTATGAATAAATTATAAACATCATCCATTTCTCATATGGACCAAATAAACATACCAAAATATTATTACAAACTAGTAATAATAATTTGAGTTAAATCTTTATGGAATTTTAATCACCATAAAACATAATTTATGATAAATAAATTACATGAAAGAAAACTTACTTGTTTTCCATGATACTTCTTATTAAAAATACTCAAGAAAATAAAAATATCATTTGCCTTCATCAAAACTCCATACCGAAATACTTTGCCCAATTTCATGAAGTTCGATGTGAGATCCTTAACGCTTGCCATGATCAAGAAGATATCACAAAAGATTGTTATAAATAATAAGCGAACCTTTGTATATGGCAATGGACTCCTTGCTTTGAATAATCATGAAATGAACACCGTAATGAAGATTAGTTTGCGACGATAAACATCGCTCGGAAATCTTGATATAGATTGAAGGCGACATCGATACTTTCCTTTTGTGATATTTCCCCCACAAAGGTACTTGGGTTATGATAATGGATATTCACAACGAGATACAATCAACCACATTAACCGATGAGTACGCACCGATTAATCTAAACAACAAAGAGTTTATAAGAGAAAATGAAATCAGAAAAACTATAACGGAGTTGATCACTCTCCTTTACGTTTCAAGAGAATAAGAGAAAGATGACAGAATTTAGATTCTAACAACAAGTGATTTGATATCTATGCACTCACTCTTATTTATAGAGTTGAAGTGTCACATGGTTTCATCCAATCCATACATCGGTTGACGATGTAACACATTGATACATAACAACACATTAGTTCATGAAACATAACTTTGTTTCATGAACAATCACTTTGTTTCATGAACAATTACTTTGTTTCATGAAACAACTCCCAGAAACTTTCTGACTCGAAAATCTCTAAGTGTTCAAACGAGCAACCAAAGTGCTCGAACGAGCAAACCACCAAAACATCAAACAGAATGTTCAGAAGCATTCTGACCTGATCAGAGCCACATGCTCGAACGAGCATAATAGTGATCGAACGAGCAGCTCAATGCTCGAACGAGCAACCCACATGCTCGAACGAGCACTTGCTCGTGATGCCTCGTTTTGGTTCCGTTGTTACGTACTTGCTTAGTTTATGTAATACATATTCTAAGCCTTGGATAATGTCCTACATGCTCTAAATATCCAACACTAAGATCAATACAGGAACGAACAATAATTCAAATGAAAGAATAAATCCAAAACTAATTTATCAACATGAAAATGAGGTTGAAGAACAGCCCCGTCAAATGAAAATGAGGTTGAAGAACAACCCCTTCAAATTGAGCACAAGAACATCCAAAACGATAAAATGAGGTTGAAGAACAACCCCTTCAAATTGAGCACAAGAACATCCAAAACGATAAAATAACACTCAGCTGTCAAAGCGCAATAGAAGAAATCACTTTACCCGTTGCATAATGATTTCTCCAATTGCAACTACAACAAGAACAACAAAATAAAGAAATCAAGGACAAATGAATAAAAAAATAACAATGAACACTACCCAAAAAAAAAAACTTCACTAATTGGAAATTCTAATATTAGTAAGTAACAAAGGTATTAAACAGGAAAGAAATCAACAAAATAAAGAGCCAAAACCAGAATATCAAATAATGCGTAAAAACCCAAATATAAAAAAATCTTTATTTAAACTCAAAAATAGAATATGGGTAATACCACCAAAACAAGCAATTGAAAAAATCAAAGTAATCCTTACCCAAAATAACTGAAATAAAAAATCAATTAAAATGAAAACATTTTTGAAATAAAACCAATTTATGGTCCAATCCAATTAAGCAAAAACATGAAAAAATTTGTGTTTTTAACCCAAATCTCTTTCAAAAGCTGAATTCTTTCAAGACAAAAAGTGATATGAAATTAGAACAAAATGGATCTTGAATTACGCTACTAACATACCTTTGTAAGCAGCCAGATGAAGAGAACAAGTGGAGGAAGAAATGACCGATGGTTGAGCTTAAGGATAGATTACAAATTGTTATGAACGCGGAGAAAGAAAAAAATCAGTAAGTGTCTAAGGGAAGCACGCTTGTGAGATGGGGATATAGATGACGATAGGGAAAAAATTCGGACACAATGAACAATTATTTGAATTTTGAAATACAAATGAACAACTCAGCAAATTAATCTATTACATATACAATGATCAGCAGAAAATCCAAAAGGCTGAAATTGTCCAAAAAAAACTCATAAATCAACAAACCCATGAAATCACAAAAATTTCAAAAAAGAATTACCCATCACCAAGAGATTTAGACTCTTATTTCAAGAAATTCAAACAAATTGGCCAAATAAATTGTAGAAGTAAAGTACTATTTAATTCAAACTGTAATTATTTCCAACAAATCAAATTTGAGACCCTAAATTTATAAATTTACCACTAATAAAACCAAAATCCCGTAAGATGCGTAAAAAAACCCAAGAAATTAATTGGAAAGAAAAAGAGAAAATAGGAGAACAAAAAGCAGAAAGATCGATCGACGTTAGAGACATTGATCAACATAGTCGCGACGAAATACGAAATTATACATATGGAATTGGAGTCCTATTTCGTTAGATCTTTTTTTATGCTAATTGATTGAAAGACTTTAGTTGTTTAACAAGACTAACGTTACGAAATTTTAAAACAAACTCAAGATCGACGGTAAGGTATTTTAATTGAAGGTAGAAACTAATGAACAAGATTGAGCAAGTTACAACAAGTTAATATAAGATACAAACAAATACTCCATTGTTTTCCAACATTTCACAGAAACCAAGAGGAAAAAATGTAAAAGGAACTTTCAACAAAAAAAAGGAATTAAAACTCTTCAATTTTGGACAAGTTGGTCAAGAACCCAATTCCAAAACTACGGATTTTTATATAAGTACAAACAATATAATGGGCAAGCCTGTAGATCTTGCTCTATTGATTATACAAGTACAACCAATTATACAACTACAACCAAAAGTTCAGCAAAAAAAAGGAACTTCTTCCTCATCGGACTAAAAAGCAAGCCTGTAAATCTGAAGTTAGCACTGATTTTAGTGACAAACGATTTTACAGGTAATGGGCACGAAGAGAAAACAGTTCATTTTAATAGGTCCGCCTTAATGGGCAAGAAGAGAAAACATTTCTTTTTAAGAGTTCCGCCTTAATTCGATGGTCATTTTTTAATCTAAACGACATTTAATCACAATAAAAATCAAACCGAATTATATGCTCCAAACAAACCAAATCATATCAGATGTTCAATAAAGTAAATCTAAATGCAAAATATATCCTTATTCCAAAACATGAAAATGACTTTGCTTTTTAATTACTGTACTTTTAGTTTTTGCAACTTTATTTTATAAATTCAAAGTGTACTTCTTAATCAATTTAGATAGCTTGATTCAACTCTCTTGAACTCTACTTTTAATGAAAGAAAAAAGAATAACAAGAGAAGAAAAAAGAATAACAAGAGAAAAGCCCAGAGAATTTAGTTTCAGCCAGACAAAGAAGTAGACAAAGAGGAAGAAAAAAGGAAATGATTTTGAGAATGGTCCTTTAAGAAGAAAATGATGATGATAGCGATGAACCGAACCGAACAAAGAAAATAAATCAAATGTAAATTACAAGAATAACACAAGAGTAAATCAAATAATCAACAACTAAAATAAATCAAATGACATACTAATTACTATACAAGAATAACACAGTTGTAAATTACAAAAAAGAAAATCATTCATTCATAACAATCATCCAAAACCAACCACAATCAGGAATTGTCAAAACTTATACCTCCACAATCATGGAAAAAAGCTTTTAACAAAGCAACTGAAACCTTACCTTAGGATCGATCTATGGTTGATGAAGATGATAGCTATATGATAAAATGCACCTTAATCCCAATAACAAGAATCTGCCGCTCAGCTGCTTGTTCAACAAACGATGGTGTGTCTCGATGAATGGGCAAATAGAGGTCCGTCTCTGCAATTCATTTATTACAGCAATGTTCAGCAGTCAACAAGAACACCAAAATTAGCTTAAGGAGTGCAATCTAGAAATGTAGTCAGCATCTTAGTAAGCATACACAAGTTAACTGATTTTGGAGCAAATGACAATTCAAATACCAAATCTTTTTCAAAAGCTGAATTCTTACATAATTAATAGTAAAGAACATTAAATTTGTATGTATAAGCAAACATTTTTATCAAAGAGAGCACATGAATCACAAAATTTGTCATTTATCATCCATATTTGTTAGCAAAGTTTCCAACTTTTCTTTAGTGAGCTCATCAAACTTATACTCTTAGCTTTACTAATGAAATTGCACTATAGTGAAGTATTCTAGCCTATCCGCACAAGCAACAAAACTTATTTTTGGGGTTGGACATCAGAAAATTTTCTGCAGTCTAAAGTTGTTCCTACTACCTCCGGAGTCTACTGCAAGGATATTAGGAGTGCAATGGTCATTGATATTAATAAATACATTCAACCTAGATAGACCTACCAATATCAGAGAAAGAACACTCACACATTCAACCATGCTATCATCCATAAATGGACGAGCTTTATCAACAGGCCTGCGTCCTGTTATCAATTCCAAAAGCACAACTCCAAAGGAAAAGACATCGGACTTCTCAGTCAGTTTCCCACTTGAGGCATACTCAGGAGCAAGATAACTACAAGTGACATCCACAAATTAATCAATTATGTAATTAACATCACAAAAGAAGTTTTAAATGGTACTTATTAACCATACCCAAAATTCCCCATAACCCTGGTAAATACATGAGTATCTATGTCAAAAGGGTTGTCTGTTTTGTTGTCAAGATAACAAAGGGTTGTCCGTTTTGTTGTCAGTGTAACGAGAGATTGTAAGGGCTGCAAGAATGGTAAGGGGTTGATCAGAATATAAGGGCAAATCAAATAGGATGGGGAAGATCAGAATATAAGGATGATAGTAAGTTGTGAGCCTACTGAACTGGGGGTTAACTTGGCTTTGCACAGGCCTGCAAAGGCTGGGAAGGCGTGTGACGTAGAAGGATGTGAATTATAGATGCAGGACATAGGTGTAGAGGCTGCTGTGCTGGATTGTGACGTGGGGGGTGGAGAGGTGCAACAGTAGAACACAAATGAAGAGATGGTGTGGATGCAAATGTTGATCTTGACCTGATGTGTTTATGGTTAGATGGTACAGATATGGAGGGTTATGGGGGTGGTTCAGGTGTGAAATTGAAGCAATGGTGAAGGACGACAACCTTCTGAATAGTACATCTTGCAGTCGATGATGAACATGCACAGACCAACACATTTTTCTTGATCTTGTCCACAATATCTACGATTACAACCATACTCTAAATATCTTCAAGCAGAATTATATATCTTAAGAGTGTTCTCTAATAATCATCTCAGTCAAGCATCAGACAGGTCTAGGTAAGTCTGCAAGTGAAATTAAAATGATACAATTCTACCAGCTATAATCCACATCGAGTTAGAAGCTACGAGTAAGTATATTAGCTATAATCAAGGGAAGACAAAATTTATTTCCAAACTAAAGGGCAGAATCTTCTATGATAAAATTCTACCAATATAACCAATCAAAACTTTAGTTTGGAAATAGGGTAAGTATAACAACTATAATCAAGGAAAGAAAAAATTTATTGCTACATCGAGTTATTGACGGAATTAGATTCTCACAGAACCTTTACATACTCAGACTCAATTTCATTTGTCAAAAATTATCATTTAGAGAATCCATAGACCAAAGTAATATAAAAGATACAAAATTTAGGTGTTATAATGAAAAATTAGCTAAAGTAAAAAAATTTGAAAAAAGCAAGAACCAAAATGCGAAAAAATTACCTCATTCTTCCAATTTCCAGAAAAGCCAAAGATGTCCTGAAATCAAAACAAAATCAACAAGGAAAAGGGGAAATGATATGCTAAAAATCAGAATAAATAAGATCATAAAAATCAAAAATGTAGAATTCAACTCAAAATAATTTAAAAAGCACAAAAATTTAAGCGTGAAATGAATCATGAAGAATGACCTTAATTTAGTGTCTATCTTGAATTCTAATATAAAATGTGTTTAAGATCTTACAAATATAAACAATGAAGAAAAAAGGGGAAATTGGTACAATGGACTAAAGTAATACAAAAGATACAAAATTTGGAGGATCAAGGATCATTAGTGGAATAGGATCAGAATTTCAGCAGTAGCCCATATAAATGAGGAAAGTGAGAGGATCCAGGATCCCATGAAAGCATTTGATCAATCAATATATGCTTCGTATAGAATTCATTCAAAAGAACATAATGAAATAAATGCCAAAAGAGCAGATATACAAAGTAATTAGTACCTTAAGAGCAGATATACAAATTGAAACATTCGGAAAAGAAAATCACTAAAGTAAGCATTTTCAAAACACAAAATTTGTTCATCTATACTAATAATCTATTAAAAACCTAAAAATTAACAAGCAAACACTACAAAGGTATGAAGAGTAAATGCATTATTGCAAATAAGCACATATGCAAGGTGCAATCTAAAACTGCAAAACCACAACGAGAAAATGCACCATGGTAAACGAAAACATATGCAAAGAACCAAAAGAAGATCAACTAAACAAGCTCAACCAACAATGAAACCCAACTATAAGGAAACCAGAGAAAACCCCTCAATAATTCAGAGTTGTTCTGCCTACATTGAACTAATTGTATGCCATTCATCAAAAATTCAATTCCTGCCATAGCTATAACATTAAATCTGCAGTAAGAAATTCAATGCAAGTAGAAAAATTAGCTGAATTAGGCAAGCTACAAGAACCTACTAAAATGCCAACCCCCCAAAATTGAGAATGACAAAAACCCCAACTTACAACACAGCAAGGGCGCCAAAATTAAGCAAATCTATACAATATAAAAAATGCCGTCAGTAATCACTCGGATTACTGTTCCTCGCTTGCACCATCTAAAATAGCAAACAATTCCTGTGATGATATAGGGAAAGTTGAAGGTCTACCCTGGACAATGTCCTGCAAAATTTAAGCACAACAGTCAAAACCAACGTATCCTGATAAGTATTATCAAATAACGGCCTAAAGGGTATCCTGATAACTGCTATTAAGTAAATAATGCCCTTAAATATAAGTTTAATTGGAGACCAGAAGCAGCAAAAGTGCTAAAAAAAAGTTATCCAGAGGCAACAATGGGTGCTTACCAAGAGCGCTGAGCCAGATTTCACGTAGCTTTTCGGTAGAGGAGTGAATCCAGGTTTCCTAATGAATGAAGTCAATGCCTTTATTATCAAAGACCCGCTAACTCCCTACAGAAAGATCAACAAAAATGATAATCAGCCTAATATAGCACAACGTTTCATTACACAAATGCCAACAATTGATTGTCTCTAGAAAACAATCACAATTCTATTTTAAATAATCTCACATGACGGGAAAAATTCAAACTGATAATTTTAACTTTCTCATCTTTGTATCTTAATCTTAATGATACCCTCAACTGAGCAATCCAAACAAAGCCTAATTGGTAAAGTGGAGATATATATTTTATATTAAAAGAAAGGATAGTTGTGGTATTCAATTAGGTATAAGAAGGGATATTCAATTGAAGCCTAATATAGAGGAACAACAAATATACAGAATTCAAGACATTGTTTCAAAATTATTTAGTTACAACTAATATCAGTCAGTATTGAAGTGGCCACAAGCTTATGATTTCAGAACAATTTCTTGCCTCGAGAGATACATTATTGAGTGACACAATCTCCATAGTCTCCTCCGGAGAAAGCTGCATTAAAAGAACCAAAATAACAGAATCAATTAAAGCTTCAAGGAGAAACTACGGAAAGGTCCGATAAGTCAGGAATAATAAGTACCTTGTCCCAGAAAGCTTGCAACAGGCCCCTGCTTTTCATAGTCGAATCCTGTAGAAAAGGTTCAATATAAGCAAAGGTAAAATAAATTCTCAAAGCCAAGACTCAACAGTACTTTCGTTTTAAAAACACATATGACACAGTATCAGTCCACAACTTATCTATGCCCCAAACTTCATGCAAAAAGAAAAGGAGATTGTAAGAGAACTATACGTTATCAAGCTTCAATTTTCGTCTATGTAAGCGCATGTGCCTTCGATAACTGATTGTTGAACAAAATTCACGAGAACACTTTTCGCACTTTTGCATTTGAATCTTCAATGGAGAAAGCAAAGGCCAACCAGGCACATCTGCATCGCATTTAATGAAAGAATTAAGGTGAAAATGATTATTGTACAAGCTACACATAATGCTGTAAAATGGCTCCTTCAATCACGCTATTAAACCTATAGACCACTAAAATAATTGCTCATCAATCATAATCGAAATATTGGTGACTCTTGACCCAGATTGTGGGTATAATTCCAATAAATCAAATCGATAAAGATTAAATATAAAGCAATAAAATGAAAAAAAAAAGTGAACGAAATGATCATAAATCCATTAGAGTACACAGAAAAAGAGACTAACACAATCTCTTGCGAGCAGTTGAAGCGGTAAGGTATTTAACAAGACAAATTTTGATTTTTATTTCTCAAGTACAAACTATGAACCAAATTCAACCATTTTTGCTTTTCTAGAAGCTCCCGCAATAATTTCACCATTAATACAAAAAAACCCCAAACTCAAGTTAAAAAACATCTAAATTGAAATAATTATTCAATGAATAATCAAAAATTGTAAGGAAAATCCATAAAATGTTCAACTTGGGTGGCATTTATTTATAAAAAACAAAATAATTAAAAAAAATTGACCAATTTGATGAACAACTAACCTCAATTGATCTGAGCAACATAATCCAAAAAATGACCTAATTTCAAGAAGAACTAACCTCATTTGAAGCACATACTGTGATGGAGGCGGACATGAGTAAGGAAAGGTAGTGTGAAACTGTTCGCAATTCAATTCAATCAACAGTAATTAAAAATAGTAAATACCAATCCAAAGAAATTCAATCTTACACTAATCCCTAATAAAAGTGCTTAGCAAGATGAACCAAAAACCCTAAACCCACAACAGTTCCCACAACAATTCAAGCACAAGTGCACCATTAACACAGTAAAAACATCAGTAGACAAATTGATGAAGGAAAAAACCAAAATTCCATTAGAAAGAGTACATAAAACTGAACAATTGCAACAAATGAAACGAAACTAAAGACAAATTTATGAAGAAATTAAACCTTTCAAGTGAACCCAGGAACGGAATTAAGCCATTTACTTGGTAGATGTAGGTGTAGATGTAGATGTAGATGTAAATGGGATAGAGATATAGATGGAGATATAAATATAGATGGAGGGGAGATATAGATGAGATAGAGATATAGATGAGATAGAGATATTGATGCAGATAGATACAGATGAGGAAGAAAGGCAAAAGAAAAGTAAGTAGTAGGAGTAGGCTATAGGAGTAATAGGCGAGGGAGGTGGAAGGTATTAGCAGGGTGATTACTGTTCATCAGTGTTCATCGCGTGAAACAATGATGAACAGTAATCCGAGAGATTACTGACGGCATTTTTTATATTGTATAGATATAGATATAGAGGTGTATTTATTACGTAGTACCGTGTATGCATGATTTGATGACAATAATTCGTGCCAAGGCAAGGAAATGAGTTGATTAGAGTTCATTTTTAAAAGTTTTTTTTTGCTTTATTTTCTTCTTCTGCCTATATTCTTTTGTAATAAATGAAATTTCAAATTTCATGTAATTTTTGTTATATTAAGTTGAGTTTTTGATTTAATTATTTTGTTATCTTCAAACAAAAATCTGATTTGAAAACAAAAATCTAGTATTTTCAAGTATTTCAAAACAATTAAATCGATTCGGGTAATTTTAGAGAGTTAGATAAATGACAACTCCAAAGGACCTAGATAGTCTTGCGTCTGTTGGGACGATGGCAGAGAACTACGCTGATGATGAAGAGGTTGAAGATCTAACAATGCAACATCAAATTGGTAAGTTCTCGTCTTTTAATAATTACAATATTAACTCGTTTTGTATGAGTTTGTCTCATTATGAAACGAATCTATATAACTAGTACATTTCTCTTATTAATCACTTTAAAATCATACACAAAATTTTGTGAGAAAGGGACTCTTTGACAGACCATCTCTAGTTTCTGCTGGCCCATTATATTTTTTTTAAAATATTATAATTAAGCATTAAGGGCTAGTATATTTCTCTTATTGATCACTTTAAACCCACATTGAATGACAGTCATGTGATTCTCTTTCTCATCCATTATCATTCAACACAAGGATAATTCCCAATTATGAAATTCAAAAAAAAAAAGCATTTTTGACTAATTTTCGATTTATAAGTAGTTGAAAAATAATTGGAAATTTCCTACTGATTTCCTACCAATTTGTTACTCGGTAATCTTGAAAAATTTTCCAATCGTTCAATCATAGATGGAAATTCAAACTGATTTTCTAATAAAATGAAATGTCGACTACTTTTATTTAATTCGGATGTCATATAATATAGTTTAAAATAAGGAAAAAATTACCAAGGGTGGTGGGTGAAGAGTGGAGGTCGAGGTTAATTGGCAATTTAATTTCATGATCTGAGCAAGGGTTTCGGATTGTGGGTAGGGGTTAATGGTGAGCCTCTGTTGCAGATAGAGGTGTTCAACGGGGCGGGTTGGGAGGTTAAAATTTAAATGGGCCAGGTCGTGTCAAATGTTAAACGGGGCGGGGCGGGTTAAGCCCGTTTAAATCCGACCCACTTTGACCCATTTTTTAAAAGTTAATAAAAACAATTTTTTATTATATTTATGACCCATTGGGTCGATCCACTTATGTTTATAATAATATCATTTTTAAATAAAAAAAAAGACACATTTTTGTCGCAATTAATTCTTATAATTATCCCATCCGGCCCGACCCTTTACACCAAGACCCGCTAATGACCCGACCCGTTACGATACTAACCCGACCCACTAATGACCCGTTAAAGTGATCCGACCCTTGACCCGTTGGATCGACCCGCCCTGTTAAATACCTCTAATTGTGTAGTGGCAGGCGGTAGTTTGGGTGGTGGGCGAAAATGGCTAATTGAGGTCGTTAGGGGGAAGGAATGGGAAACCAGTGTGAAAAAAAAGGAAAGGGGGTTGATTTTTTTTTTTTTTCAAAATTCATTTTTTTTAATTTAAATGACGTTTAGCAGGTTGCAAGTAGTTTTGAATACTAGTGGAAAACACTCCTTAAAGTTAGTATTATTTGTGGTTAATCAATAATTCGTATTATTGTAGGGAAAATGTTAAAAGATTGTACTATTCACGGTAATTTTTCCTTAAAATAACGTGATATAGGCTTTCATAGACAGATTTCCAACTGTTTTCAATAGTCAATAAAAGGATTTCCTTATAATGCGTATGAGTTTAGTATTAATGGTATTAGATTTAGTATAGGGTTTAGGGTTATTAGCCGTGTTAGCGTAGTACAGTCATATTAGTGTGTTATTCGTATTATTATTATATTAATTAACATATTTGTATAATATTGTTTAATTAAGTTGTATTAGTGCACTATTAGTCATATTAGTCGTATTAGTATAATATTATTCGTATTAGTATGTCGTGTTGGTATAGTAATAGTCATATACTTGTATTAACATAAAATTAGTCGTACTAATGTATTAATATTTAGTCATATTAGTATTACTAGTCGTATTAATTAGTCATAATAAGGGCGGAAAACTTTTCTCATTTAGAATCTCTAATAGAGGTGTCGATGATTCGGTATTCAACCGACCTTATAACCGAACCCGACTTGACCCGACTTAATAATGATTTTACAATTATGTAAAAATCAATGTGGACGCAAACTCAATTTCAAACCTACCGAAAACACTTAACCCGAAATTGATCCGATAACCCGAATGAACATCTCTAATCTCTGAAATATGTTTCTATGTATACTATGACAGCACATCAGAACGGTGAAATAATAGAAGCAAGAATTTTCAATAGAGGTGATGCACCATTAGAAGCCGGAAAGTTTAAGGTGCTAGTGGAGCTTATCAAATTAGAATCAGAAGAAGAGATTAAACCTGGGTTAGATCTGGTAATAGTATTAAAATTTAATGAGAGCTTGAAAGAAGGGAGATCTGAAGACTTAAAAGCTGCAATCAAAATGGTGTTAAATAAACTGTGTTCTGTTGATCGTGTCTCGATCATAACAATCACCAAAGAAGCGAGAAGGGTTTGCCAGTTGCGTCGTGTGACTGAAAATGGCCGATATGATCTTGAATATTTAATCGATGTTTACTTAAAGAGTAGCATCGGCGGCATGGTAGAATACTTTATTCGTTTTCCTAGAACTGATCAATATGCTGAATCTACCATAACTTCTGGACTTGACATAGCTAAAAAAGTTCTTAAAGCTCGACGGTTCACCCAAGGACGTATGGCTGCTGTATTACTTATATCTGATGATGATGTTACCATGGTTTCCCCTATGGAAGATCTGCCTTTATACACATTCAGATTTAGTCAAGACTACAACCCAAAGGTAAATAATATTAATGCTGATATATTTTGCGCTTTTTTTAAAATGTTTTTTCCTTTTTAGTAGGATAATATGACATACCAACTTAAGCTTTTACTTGAGAAATAGTTTAGGTTCAACTTTTAAAAGATATATTATATACTCTAACACTTACCATCACACGATAACCCTTAAGACTTAAAGTTGGATTAATCACAAGTTCTCCTCATATCGGATGCGAAATATTCCACTTGAATTAGAGAGGTGGATAAGATTTAAAACATGTATCTTTTGTAATGCTAGCTCTGATACTATCAAGGAACCAACTCAACTAAAAGCTTACGCTAATGGTTAAGTCTTTAGCATATGTTATATACTAGCTAACTGATACAGGAGATAGAGATATCCCATATATATATATATATATATATATATATATATATATAATATATATATATATAATATAGATATATATATATATATATATATATATATATTATATAGATATATATATATATATAGATATATATATATA
>JAAKBH010000510.1:0-229245 GCA_019776075.1 Amaranthus palmeri
ATTAGTTTATACGACAAAGATAATTTTTTTTCTCATAAAAAATATAAGTGACTTACATAAAAATAGTCACAACCTAAATCATATTAGAATTAATCATTGCATTAAGTAACCAAGAGTATAATAACAAAACAAATCCTAATAAAAAGTATATTATGTTTTAATTATTTTAAAATCTCAAATATACTAAATAATATTCATTTAATAAATCAATTGAAAAACATTTTATAAAAATGAAATAATAATATATTGTTTTCTAATACATTAGATGTGATTTGACCCCAAAAGAAAAAAAACCAATTAATAAAAATAACATGCTCAAAATAAGAGATAGAAAGTCAAAGATCATAATAAAGATGACATCATCATTTAGTTTAGAGAGAAAATTTTTAATAAGAATGCGACACGTAAGCAATTTTAAGGTGATGATGTAAGCCGTGTTTTGTTTTAGTAATAGTTATAGATTATAGATTTATAGCGCTAGTTGAATTAGGTGATTAATAATGTATGTGAAAAAGCTTCTAGCTTAAATTGCATATAGTAAGTGGGATTTCTAATTACTAGAATACTACTTTACTCTAGTGAGTGACAGTGATATTATTTTAAGGGCTTCTGTCTTAAATTTTATGTTTTTCTCTACATTTTAATGTTTTTTTAATCATTCATAACTAAATTAGGCGGTGCTAGACAAAAAATTAAAAGCAAAAACATTTTAATAAAATCGGGTAGTCGGAATCTAGATGCTCGTTTAATCCGAGTTGAAACCGGATCGCATTTTCAGTTATCCGAAAAATCGGATATCTGAATTTTCGGATCCGGGTTGACCTAGTATCCGATTTTGAACACCCCTAATTTATAGTCCATTGCTAGGGAACGTGAAGGGAGTGATGAAATAAAAACTAACTAACATAATTAGCCTTACATTCATTTATGAATTATATTTTAGGGAAATTTCAGATGGTAGCATTGAGTTTTCATGAAATGCTAGTGGTAGCACTTTTAAAAAAATTTTCACATGCTAACATCCAATTTATGCACAAATTAATGGCTGTAGCATTTTCCATTACGTTCTTGTTTAAATTTCGGTAAATTCATCATTTTGTAAGCTTTTTTCATTTTGTAAGCTTTTTTCCACACGGTAGCAACCAATTTTTGTTTAATCCACCATTTAAACATTTAACTCACCATTTTAACATTTAATTCACCAATTTAACGTTAATTCATTAACGCTCATAAATATTGTAATAATTTTGTTTTCATTCAAAAATATCACGATTATTACCTATTTAAAAATGACAAGATCTATTGTCATTTTTGCGACATTAATATTACTCGTTCAAAAATAACACAATCTATTGTCATTATAAAGTTCAAGAGTAAGTAACCAATCACAAATAAAAATGACAATAGATTGTGTTATTTTTAAACGAGTAATATAAATGTCGCTAAAATGACAATAGATTGTGTCATTTAATTTTAACAAGTAATATTAATGTCACTAAATAAATCGTGTCATTTTTGAATGATAATAAAATTATTACAATATTCATGGGCGTTAATGAATTAACAGTAAATTGGTGAATTAAACAAAAATTGGATGCTACCATGTGAAAAAAAACTTACAAAATGATAAATTTAAACAAGAACCTAAGGGAAAATGCTACGACCATTAGTTTGTGCCATTAAACTGGATGCTACCGTGTGAAATTTTCTTAACAAAGTGCTACCACTGACATTTCATGAAAACTCAATGATGCCACGTGGAATTTTCCTATATTTATATTATAAAGCTAACGAAAGACATTATTTATATCAATATAATATGAATTGTAGAGTGTGTCAATTAAAATCACTTTTAATAAAACTACTCACTGATAATTTGCATTGCATTAAGGAAAGATGAAGGCACGTGTGTCAAAAAATAGCCTAACCTTGTTAGTGTGAGATTTGGTATAAAATGCTTGCAAAATGCATTATAAAATAGTGACATGTGCTTATAAATTAGTAGATTGTATGATGTTAACTAAAGCTTGTTCAGTGGGTCGGAGCTCCATCAGAGCCCCAGATCCAACCCGTAATTTTAGGGATTTAAAGTGGTGGGTTGGAATACGAGACGGGCTTACAAACGGGCTTTATTTTATACACAAGAGGCTCCGAAATGCTAATGTATGTCCCATTTCATTATTTGCAAAATCATACCAATTGTTCCATTTTTTTCTTTTGTCTATCCTTATTTTACCTAAATACTCCTACCTTTTCAATTCTCAATACCCAACTATCACCTTTACAATTAATTTAATCAATTAAAAATATTCAACTACCACCTTTTTAATGGACTTCAGTCAACCCTTAAAATCCGTGAAATCCCAAATGGGACATCTAAACTGATTCGAGGGGAGTATAAAATTATCCGAAATGGAAAAGTAATTAATCAACAACCCTAAGCTCTCGCAGTCTTTACTAAAAAAAAGTCTCGCAGTCTACGTAAGGCGTAACCATCTCTACCCAGTAATTTAATAGTGTTTATATCATACCTTATCTCCGTTTTTGTCAATTTCTCTCCTCTATTCTTTGCCCTAACTTTGTTTTTTGCCAAACCCTAATTCCCGTACCTCAATGAATTTCAAATCTCTTACTCAAATCAAGGTTTCTTTTATGCAAACAATTGCTTTCTGATGATCACATCAATATCAATTTCCTAGCAACTTCAATTTGAGAAATGAAGGGAAGTTCTGTTGAAGATCCTGAGTCATGGGAGGTAGCAGATGTGGAGGAAAGTATGAAGAGATTAATGCTTTCTTCCTCTGCCAAAGATTCTGCTTCTCTTAGCGATACTATTTCTGTTAATGATTTTACCTCTGCTTCGCTCAATTTGGCTTCTTCCAGTGGCGCTAATGCTGAAAATGTTGGAGGTTCAGGGATATCCGATGAGGCTATTAATCAAGTTGATCAGTTCCTTCGCGAGGCTTTACAAAATCCCCGTGAGCGATTATCAAGTAAGATTTAATCATGTATATTATCATCGTTGTGATTTATATGGGTTGCTTATTCTGCTTCGTGTGATATATTGATTGTCTAGCATTTATGTGCCTTTTTTCTTTTTATAAGGTACCAGAACAATCCAAATTGTATTATCATCTGATGCTTGATGAAGAGACACAAGCTGATTCTTGAGGCCTTAGATATATTCTGTTATTTGTTGTTTTTGTTTGTTAAAGAATTGTTATTAGGTTTTTTCTCAGTTAGTTCGTAATCTTGTTTTCTTGTTTTCTTGTTTCTATCCGTTTATGTCCTTGAGCCTCTTTATGTAAGAGTTATAATATCCATTGCATTCAATCATGTTCTGTTGTGTATCTCAAACCAAGCTTCTGTTCTTTCCAATTCAAAACACCTTATTGTATCATGGTATCAGAGCAGGCATATTGCTATTGATCTGTCTGTTCTTTTCCTCGTAACCGTGTAGCTTTTTCTTCTGTTTCTTATTTTGTTTTACCTCTTTGTTTCCTTCTTTGTTCTTTCTCATAATCAACCAAGAATCTTCTGCAATATGGAGCAAATTAAACCACATTTCAACAAATAACAGAGTATATCTAAGGCCTTAAGAATCAGCTTGTGTCTGGACGCGTATCTTCATCAGTGCTGATTGGGTTCTTAGAGTCTGAAATCAGGAACTTAGGCTGCATTATTTATATTATGTTAATATCATTCATTGCTGCTTGACTGAAAATGGCCCACTCTAATCGCGAATTTGTTCTAATGTAGTATACATTAGCTGCCGCTGATATCTAGAGGTGAATGTTTGTTGAAATTAGGTGGGGTTTTTTCTGGCTATATGACTGTGTCTTAGATTTCAAAGTCGTGTTGGTATGTGTATTTCATATCAAATAGCTCTTTTGAAGTTCCTCGAGTGAATTTTCATCCTCTTGGATCAATGTTTGTTTTCAACCCCCACATGGAGTGCCGAGTGCTATGTTCTAAAAGGAAATGTTTCTTCTGTGTCGTATTAGCATTGCATGTTAGTATAGGACTTTGTGGCAATGCTAATGGACTTATGATTCACCACTCAATATCTTTCTAGAATATTCTGTAATATTTGGTGGATGATTCTTTCTGTTTGGGGTCCTTGACTTGTGTTTAATATGGCTGTGAGTACTAAAAATTAGGGGAAAGAAGAAGGTAATGGTAAAAATGAAAAATGCACTTTTTGTTCAAAATATTTTTTGCCCTAATTTTGATCTTTTGGATTTTTTTTGTGTGTTAAAGCCATCTTATATATTTTTTCCTAACATCATTGTTGGATAACTTTTATAAGGGGGACGGGGAAACTTCAAAATGGTGTTATGGGACACTACACTACAAGTGTATAACGGTGCCCCCTAAGAATGCTTTTTAGTTCTGTCTCCAGACACCTAGAATCTGCTCTTTTTTTTGTACTGTGGATTACTGTTTGTCAAAGATTCTTTATTTTATGAACTTTATGATTCATCTATTTTCACACCATATCTTGTGAAGTGCACTATGATGGAGGTGCTTCATTACTGGAAGGTTTAAAGATTAGGTGTATTGACAAATGAGGTTTTGGTGATGATGTGCATCAATAAATAAAAAACAAATGTTGGTGAGAAGTTCATCACATCAAGCAAGTCCGAATGTGGATGTTCAAAATCAAGATGATATATGTCCCAACTATTAGAGAATGTGGCGTGTTGGCTGTGTGTCAGACTTTTCAAATGTTAGGAAACTATGTCATTTTGGTGTTGAAAGTATTGTATAGTGGCAAGTAGTGATGGTCTCGTGGCGGGTTACTCGAAATTGAATCGGTCATGAACCGTTGAAAAATCGTCCCAGGATTGCAATCGTCAAACCAGTCCGAACTCCAAACCGTTTAGATTCCTATAAAAATTTTTGAAGAACCCGTGGAACCGTTGTCAAAATCCATATTGCGGAACTGCAAACCGTTAAGGTTTAAGTCCATTTTTTTCTTTTTTTATTAATCATCTTTATTATTAATTTATCATTTTTTATTAACTATTTTTCCCTTCTATTTAGCTTAAATACGATTGACAAGCAATAAATTTCGAAAATAATCAGCAATGATATATCTACATTATTATAGTACTTTATATGATTTTTTATATTTTATTTATATTCAAAAAAAAAAAAAGAGAACTGAATCAATGATCTGAACCGCCCAACTCTTTTGAATCGCTAAGGAACCGTCAACCCAACGATTCGAATTGTTCCAATTTTTAGGAATCGAAATCGGATGGGACCAAAATCGGAACCGGTCCAATCGGACCGTAATTATCACTGGTGGCAATTTTTTTTCTTGGCTAATGAGTACTTTACAGTTTCTTTATTTTCAATTATTTTGCATGTTTTATATAATAGTGGTAGTGTGGTATGTTCTTTCATAATGTGGATATGCATTGAAGGACTTCTTTTTCTAGGTTTTTATTTTCTTTAACCCTCTAAAGTTGATGGATTCCTTAGAGAAGTGTCCGTGGTTGACAACATTGGTGGTTTTTAGTGCCAAAATCTTTTTATTCCTTATTTTTGCTACTACTTCTTTGTTCAACTAAGAAAATAATCATTGAGCTCCTTAGTTTAAATAATTTGGCAATTTGCACATTAAGGAATTTTTGGTGGTGTTTGTTTTTACTAGATAATATTTGTTTTTCTTTGCATAGTCCTAATATTTGCAAAATTTGTCAAACTTAGAATTAAACAACAGTCAAGGATACTCTCATGGATAAAAATTGAGCTGAAGATGATGAAGTTCTGTTAAATGTATGCATTCTCAAATCGATCATCTCTTCTTCAAAGTGGGTTGAGATGGTGAGGTGGATTGGTGCACCTTATAATTATTGACAAGCCGAGTTTGATCCAAGTTGAGACTAAAGGATGGTGTAATTATATCTTTATGGTTCATTTATGCAATAGTTAAAAAGGCTTACGATGTCTCTTTCGCCAAACAAGTACTCTAATTAGCTTGATTTTAGATGGGGACATAGCTGCAAATAAATTTGATGAATTTCACTTTGAATTTGATTTTTAAGTTGAAATTTTTTTGAGAGCAGAAGTTTAATTAATGAAACAAATTGATATTTGGAGTATGGGGTTGATTTTCGTAGTTACTTTGAATTTGATGCTCGTAGAGTTGGTTAAGGGATCACATTGCTGAATAATGCAGCAAAACATTAGTATTGGGTTTCTTATAATGCCTATTATGCATCTTATAGTTCAACCAAGATAAAATAAACACAAAATTTTAGCATTGTGTGTGTGTTGCAACTCTAGTGTGATAACTTCTTCATTTAGTGTAATCATAGAATAAAAATGAGGTCAATCTATTATATGATGACTGCTTTGTAATGGAATTGGAGCTTATCATTCCGAAAAACTTTGTTACATAACAACCAGTTGTTATTATTACATATTAGCTATTATAATCTTCTTTAATATGTGTTAGGTTCTAAAACGTCTATTATAAGCCTTAATTTTAATATATGTTCTCGAAAACTTAATTACTATGATAAAATAGATATTTTCAAGTTAAAATTCATATTGCGTCATTCGATGTAGAATGATTCGTAACACTGTGAGGTACCGCATCCGTCCACTGTTCAGCAATTGATTGCTTTCTATGAGCCTAATTACATCTATTCAAAGGCTGATAAATGTGCTGATTTTATCTTCACTTTAAGTTGTTTGAGCTAAATAATATCTTTGAGAAGGCAAGTTGTTTTAGCTTAATTACAGTTTACTTCACGCTATCCCTCGTGTATCTTCAGCTTTAATTAAGTTCCAGAAAATATGTTGCATGGTTATTTTAGATTTTGTACGAGTATTGTGAAATTATTTTAGTTCTGAATGATCTGAGTTTGGAGTGTTTGTTTCTTAGGAATGTCTACATCCATGTGAATTTTGTGTGTGGTCATTGTAACTACTCCATATCTACCTGTAGTGTTGCTAGTTTTGGCATAGAGATTGGTGTTATAAATACCCCTTGGAACCAGTTTTCAGGTGCAATATGTGTTTGTGAGCATCTGGTTTTTGAGCAATCTGAGATTGAGACTTAATCTTCTGAGTTCAGCATATGTAGTATAATTCAGAATGTTTTTTTAACAAAAATCTGTTTTTCATTTTTGGTTATTAACTATAGAAGACTATTAGAATTTAGCTACTCATTGAGCTTGATGATGTGAAATTTTTTCTTGCTTGCTTGCCTTTTAGACACTAGCGACAGTTCAGTAAATTTAAGTTTTTTTTTTTTTTTTTTTTTTTTTTTTTTTTTTTTAATACTGCCCCTTGACGATCTAGTTTAGCTTAGGAAATTTTAGCACCTTTTTTGTCTATTGTAATTGATTGTTGCAGAACTTGCAGTCGCTCCACAAGTAGTGAGGATCTGCTCTGTCATTTTTCTGTTTTAACTTTGTTAGTTCAACACCATAAGTTTCACTTTTATTAATGTCGTTGGCATCAGAAAGGAATTTAATTAGTATTTAATTCATGTTATTTTAAATCATGGTCTTCTCTTAGCTTACTGTTTCCTGTGATTTTGCCATAAAAAATCATTTTCTTTACTAATTCTGATGTTTGGATGTAATATTTGCATTGTCCAGTCTTGCGTATGGAACAAGATGTTGAGAAGTTCATTCAGGATCCTACTAGACAACAGATGGAATTTCAACAGCTTCCAACTTCTTATCTAAGGCTGGCTGCTCATCGTGTGGCTCAGCATTACTTTTTACAATCCATGGTCTTGCTAGATAATAGTCTCCCTGATGGATCTGGTTCCAGAATTATTGTCCAAAAGACTACAACTGAGTGTCGGTTGCCTTGTATACGTCTTGCTGATATTCCTGTAAGTTTGCCCCAAGAAGACGGTGGTGCCATCAAGGTCGCCATAAAACAGAGGCCTCAGAAACATTCAAGTTCGTTAGTTGGTTGTCATTCAGGTTCTTCTAAATCAAATCACTCCAAAAGTGTTGAGGAAAGGAAAGAAGAGTACAACAGGGCTCGTGCACGCATTTTTAACTCAAATAATAACCATATTGGTTCTCCTAATGTGAAAGCGGAAATTGAGCCTAAAAAACCAGATAGTTTACAGCTCACTTCTGTGGGAACGGCAAAGGTTGATGATAAATCTGCTCCAGGAAGCTCTGATGTGAGCAGCGGAAGGGCTGTTACTGTTGTTGATTCTTCGAGTGTTAACAATAGATCAGCTAGAAATAAGATAGAAAAGGACCCTGCTAATAGGTACAGAGCCAATAATAGGGTAGCTATCTTTAGAGACCGTGAAATCGACCGCAAAGATCCTGATTATGACCGCAATTATGATAGGTATGCTATGCTTGTGTTTTATTGAGTCTTCCAATTTTAATAGTTTGCTTCTCACTCCCTTGGATTCTTTCCTGTTAATTATTGGTTTATGTTCTTTATCGCAAAAAAAAATCATCGGTTTTTGATCAATCAAGATTGCAACAGTTAATTTTGCTAACCGTGAAGTCTCCCTTTTATTTCTTGAGTGGGGACGTTGAAGCCTAAGTCAATAATAAAATGCCACATCTACACACACCCATATCCTCAATCCCTCGTATCACTAAAAGAATAATGGAAAAGAAAGGAAGAGCATGACCGTAAGACAGAATACAATGGAAGCAATCCATGTAGCGTAAGTCTAAAAGCTTTCATATTTAAATTATATGCCCTAGTAATTAGTATCCATATGTCCAGGCAAAGAGCCAAATGAATGGTAAGTACAAGGAAAGAACTAAAAGTACATTGGTGGCAAATTCAAATCATAAGCCTCAAGTTCTCAAGTATCTTCGAAGCAAGCATGAATGCACGTGCCTGTGAACCTACATGTGCATTTGTGTGTGTGTGCGTGTAGAAAGGAAATTTGAATTACATTTTCATTATTCGAGGGGCAGGACGTAGGTTTCTCACTGGGTTAAGCTATAACTCAAGCTCCATCAAAAGAAGTTCAAAGTAGACCTCTGATGGTCATAGAATGAAAATTTGGGGTTTTTGGCTGATGTGAATTGAGCCCACTGCATTATTGTTTTTGGTCAGCAGTGCGCTAGCATGAAGCATCTTGCAGAGTGGAGATAAAAAACGGGGAAGAGAGCGGAAGTAGAGAGCCGAGAGGGGAGTTGTTTTGTGGGAGAAGGGAGAAAAAAAGTCAGCCTTCAGTGTTAAACTGTATAACTATTAAATATTTCATTTTCCAATGCCATTTAGTTACTCACCTTTTGGTACCACCTCATTTAATAAAAGAGCAAAATAATTTTGTAATATCCTTTAACTTGTTGCTTAGATTCATTGACTTTTTTTTTTTTTTTTTTGAAATCTCTCTTAAAAAAAATTTTAAATAGTTAAATAATGCGTCCATTGTATTTCTTGTTCTTGTACGTTGGAGTTTTTAGCGTTTCAAGAAATGCGGTTGGGACTAGGGACCACAATGATCTTGACATATTTGCTTTAGTAAAAGGGAATGTTTTGCGAAAAAGCAAAAAGCTGAAAATCGAAAGGATGAAAAATATATCCCAAAATAGAAAGGAGCAAGCTAAGAATAATACCAGCAATAATAAATTTTTATAAAATGCATGCAACTGTTCCTGTGTTGTGTCTATATCTGCATTTTGGAGTCTGAAATGAGTTCCAGCGCCCTTAAATATAGAATTTCACGTGTCTAACTCTTGGATACGTACAAAATCTGAGCTTTATCCAATTTTTGAATGTAACTTTGCTTGAAGTTGTTTATATCAGTAGAAAGGCAGCCCCCTTTGAATTACAGTTCTCTGTTATAGTGGATGGGAAGTTTTTTTTTAAACTGCCAGAAACTGCTTTATGCTGCAAACTTTCTGTTCATTTATACATTAATAATTATGAATCATCCCTCACTTCTGGCTGATATATCTCTAGTATCTCTGGGGTTGCTTTTAGATATGTTTTAGCTTTTTTAGCCTTTTAGCTTCTGGTTCTGGAAAGTTGCCTTTTTTGCCCTTCCAAACTTTGTTTCTGAGATCTCATGTAGTGCCAAATAGGCTAGCGGTCGAGTTCCATGTCGCTTTTGAGCGGCCGCTATTGATAACTGAATAGGGTGATTCTATTTCTGATTCTTTGGTCGCTTCTGTCTGTCAGTAATGCAGAATTATATACTACAAATATTCAAATAGAATTCTTTGCCTCTAGTAATCTTTCTGGTATTTCATAATGTTTCTGTTGTATTGTCAAGTCTTATTTCTTTTAAAGTTTTGAGAACTAGTTAAAGGGAACTGTTTAAAAGCACCATATATGCCACATCATACTCATACTAAATGGTGTCAATAATACTTAATATTATTACTTGATATTGAAAGTAATGACCTCAAATACATGCCAATAATTAGATTGCCAAATGAGCTATTATTTTGGTTTACTTAATTTGAAACAAGATGCTTTAATAAAGCATGGCTCTTAGTTTCTCTCAATTTATATCTTAAATATAATGCAAAAGCTTCCGTTCCCTCTCTAATATTCAAGGATGGTACTTTTGCCAGGTACGTTCAAAGGTTTGACCCTGGATTTGGATTCAGTGCTGGACCCTATACGGTACAACCAATGTACTCTCCGGCCCTTAATTACAATACAGAATTTCCTCAACTTGGGTCAACTCCTAGGCCTCAGATTCCTGCTGATCCACCGCGGCCTCTCCCACAGCATCTACCTGGACCATGGGTGTCTCCATCTAATCCTGCAGGTCTCAATTATGGTCATCCAGAGACTATGATGGCCGCATATAGTCCAAACCATGTCAATCCTCGTTCTGCATCTGCTATTTATCTACACACCACTCAGTACCCCCCTTGTCAACGTCCTGGAATGCCATTCATTCATCCCCATGAACATATTCACCAAACATATCAACAGGTATGCTATTATTCATTACATTCTCTGGGATTTAATGTTGGGAGTGGGAGCCAAGCAAAAAAAAAAGGTTCCTTTGTCATAATTTTTGGGTTCTCTTTCTCCTATGGAGCCAAAGAGAGACCAAGAGATATGGGCTCCTACTTTGCTCAACAGCCTTTGTCTACCCAATTAATTCCTTTTCTGTTAAAGTTGACTGTGTCACTTATCCTTTGCCAAAATTTTAATTTTCTAGCCATAGTCTACTCCTTTTTTGTCTTTTGAATATCATTTTTGTTGTTGTAGTTCCTTACATATGAGGATAATATTCCCTTTCCCCTTGTATGATGTGTTTTACTTAATCTTCTATAAGAAAATTTTAAATGGTTTTAATTTTCTCTATAGATCATCTGATGGTAGTCTTGTGCTGCCTCTCTTTTCTCATGCTTGTTTGCATGTTCAGGTGCTACTCTAGTGAAAATTTTACTTAACAACTTTTAAGCTATTTGTCACTGACCAGATGTTTGTTGCTTTGTTTTGTCTCTATTTTTAACAAGTGGGTAGTTTTGCCTTAGTTTTACGCAAAAGCATGAGATAGGAGAAAATATTGAAATGAATGAAATAAAGAAGTACGGTGTGTCACCTTTATTCAGTTATGGGGCATACTGTTATATATTTCTAATCTCCCATTTTTCTTGAAAATTTTCATGGTTTTTGTAGCAGTAAGGCCTGTGTGGGTATAAATGTTGGGTTTTTTTTTTCCTTTTGGTTTGGAAACAGAACATAGTTTTGCCTTTTAAGTGTCAAGTGTGTTCAATATAAGTCGGGTAATGAAGGGTATATCGGGGACTAAACTTTTTTATAGGATGGAATAAGAAAAGATGTTTTTCAAATTGCTTAGTTTGGATCAAGTTTCTCTCTCTTTTTTTCCTTTTGGCTATATATTCAGTAAAACAGTTGTAGTATTTCTTGCAGGATGAAATCAGCCTAGCCCTAATCCTTTTGTCCTTCCATTTCGTGCTAATAATTATTGTCTTCCAAAGGAAATCTTTGTGCATTTTAAGTATCATAATTATAATTATAATATAATAATTCATTAGTGTTGTCAAGATTTCAGGTGTAGCCTTAAATCTTCTAAATTGCATGAACTTTTTTGTGTGTACCATTTCAAGATACCTCCAGACAATTGTTAGACTTTAGAGCACCACTTGCATTGCAAGAGATTTCAGATCTTGATCTTTACTATGGAAATTGCAAACATGTGATAGTAGCTCCTACTTGTACCTTGAATTTACTTATTTGCATAGGTGGATTCCTCATGATTAAAAATGAAGTGTGTTTCCTGACTAAACGTGAACACAATATAACGTGTTTGGAAGTGGAAACACTAGTTAGTATTTAGAGCTCCACATGCGTTGGAGAGGCCTTGTGACCTCGTTCATAGCAGTTGCAAACATGTAACAGTTGCTCCTACTTGTAACTTAGATTCATCTATTTCTATGGGGCGTGGACTACCCTATGCAGACCAGCTTTCTGAAAAGTTTATTGAAAAATTGTACGAAGTGTGTATCCCGTTTAAACTTGAGCACAATACAACGGCTTAGCAGTCAGAATTCTGAATTAGATGCATTCTTTCCATATTGGTTGAGTCATGTTCTATTGGGCTTCAGATTGGGCAACTATACTGAGCTGGTCTTTGAGCATATTGGAAAGGAACTTTGGTGGACCAAAAATGATACTATTAATGATTTCCATCTTCCTGGAAGTTGGGACTTGTTTTTCTGGAAATGATATACTTGAGATTGTTTTATTAGGTAGGAGAGAATAGAGAGATAAAATTGAAGGCTTGAATAAGATTTACGTTAGCTCCAAATTGAAGAAACGGTAATCCAGGTGATCGGTGGCATAATGGGTCTTTATGGTGCACATTTTCCTGCGTTATTAGGAGTTATATTTTGAATTAGTAAAACCTTGTTTTCCTGAATCTCAATTGAAGTGTTATTGCCAAAAAGAGAGGAAACCTTTTCCAATGAGGAGGGCGTTTGGTATGGATGATGAAAGGAAATAGAATGGAAAGGATTAAGTAAAGAAAATGGTATCAATAAGTGTTAAACTTATTGGTTGCTTGGCATTAATATAGTAAGGGAAGCACTAAGGTGACTCCCTTTCTTCTTGTTACTCTTGGAAAATGAGGGGAATCAAAACAAGGGTAATGATTAACCCAAAGAAATGGAATGGGTTAAATATTTTTATACTAAACAATAACTAATGGGATGCTTTTAACTCCTTCCATTACCCAAGTCCAAAAAATCTTTAACAAATGGATTCTAAGTGTATTATTTCTTGATTTTATATCGGATAAGTGATTAGCGGGATTTTATATAGGATCGTTAAGGCCTTGATTCTATGTATTTCGGTTTGTAACTGATATTTGTATAGTCTACTAGGAGCCATCAAACTGTGTTTGCATGAATAGCTATTTGGCAACGTTTTCTATACTTTCCCCCCTTTTCAAAATGGTTGGATTGCCTTCCACCTATCAAGCTGTTGGATCAGGTTATAAGCCTTGAAACGTTTAGGGAAATAAGCGGAACAAATGGATGTGTATCAACTATGTTATTACTATATGGGGAACAAATGGATATGTACTTGCTGGTTAAAATACTTTGTTATTAATTGTGTGCTCTTACTACTTTGTGCAGTTGCAACAGCAGCACCATGATGCATCCCTTGGGTTAGCCCGGCCCCGTTGAGGGGCTTGGGCTTGCGCCTGCACCCTGCTTGCATGGAAATTTGTACGGCAACACATTCTATGTGGCAGGGTGTACAGGCATAAGAACTAAGGCTGGCTGGAATGATTAGAATTGAAATGCTTGTGCAACAATTAGCCAGCCTGTCCTTAGTTTGCGTTTAGGCTCCTTGCATTATTGTGCAGGGCATCCTGTGATTGGGAGGCATCTCAATCTATTGCTGCCATCGGTGACGAAATTGATGAGAACGGAAAGAATTAAATGTATTAGCCTGGGCAGGTGCGAGTTTGTTTGGAGAAGGTACGTTAAGCACTGAATACTTCATTCGATTTATATTGTCAACCTTCTCTTTTGTTTGGATACTTAATGTGTCACGTTGATTTACAAAACTAAGTTATCTATTCAATTTTTTGATGGTGGACGGAAAGATTAACATGAAGGATCAAACCAAAATTCTGGTAAATGTTCCCTATAAATCATGGTGTATCTGTTTTTCTTTTTTTTATGATTTAAAAAAGCTTGTTATTTATCATAAATTGGGGTGAAAAGGAATTGCTTGACTTATAGTTTCCGACACATCATCTTTTTCATAACATGTCTTTAGCAGCTGATATTTTTGTAATAGCTGGCTGAAATATATTTAATAAGAACTTGTAATCTTCAATGATTTGGAAGAGGATAGAATTGCTCGACTGTGATTCAAACGTTTAGCTTCATCTTTTTTGGAACATACTTTAGCCCCTGATATATTAGTATAACTAGCTGAATGCATTTCTCTTTGCAGTAACCGAACAAGTGTGGAGGCGGAGGCAAAGCCAAACTGGAATCTACTGCTCGTTTAGTATCACTGGTCTGGACTCTGGAGGATCGAAGCGGTGTCAATATCATGAGGCAATGGGAATAGCTTATAGCTTCAGAGATGTTCAATGGGATAATGGATGCCTAGCATATCATTATTTGTATTAATATAGCAGTATTTGACATACCAATGCATCTGCTTTGACAGTATAAGCCCACTTTACAATTTTACATACTGAACCAGACTGTCCGACTGTTCGATACAATGTAGTTTAAATCTCTTTTTATCAGTTCACTGTTAGGCCCCGTATCCCGTGCAATGTAGGATACTAGTACGTATTGATTTGTCTATATTGGTCTTCATGTCGTACTTGGTACAAAATGAGCGTTAATTGGTAGGGTGTAGAAATTGAAGTTCCGTCATCCCTGATGGCCATATTTTTGTTGGCTTAATCCATATTTGAGCGTAGCTACATGCTCTGAACTGGAACCCCACAATATCAACTGTCTAGGTTAGTACCTCCGAAAATTGCACGAGCGGAGCTATGAGCTTCAATAGATAGATTACACATTTCGACTTCGTAAAGGAATCTGTGTCCTTCACTTCATGGAGTGCCTTTGCCATTAGCCCTTGTTCAACCTCCTCGTGGTGTATTTATTCATAACCTTTTCAATCTTTGTCCTCACTTGGTTTTAAGATATTTTGCATTGAAAATTTGATACTACTATCAATTATTCCAACATATCCTTATCCTCTCAAATTACACTCAACTATCCAAGTATAGGGGTTGTTAACTGATAAATATATCTAATCTTTCTATTATTTTTGCTAAAAATAAAGGTGGTTTGGTCATAACACGATATCGTTTTGTGCGTGTCAAATATATTGGGTTTATTAATGTTGAATTTTCATTTTGTATAAACATCCCAATAAATGACACATGTTCAATGTTTACTCTTCGTTCTAAAAGAACAAAGTTGAGTGAGAGGAGATGAGCTTGTGGCTTAAAAGACACATTCTTAAGTTAGTAGACTTGTTCATGATCCTTCATCAATGGGTAATCCTACTCTAGGAATTAGAAGTGGTAGATTGCAAGTTTTAGTGAATGTAAGTCAATGTGAGCTTAAATTGGATTTTTAAGTCTTGAAATTGTGCTTTTAAGTCTTAAAATAAGTATGTTAGACTGAGCCGGTTGCACGGATTAGACGGTCTCACAGCAGAGTTTCTGATACTTATATCATCCGAGAGCACATGATATTTTTGAAATATTGCTAAACAGATTTATTAAGTGTATTTTAATTTTTTAAATCAAATTCTAAAGATCTTGAATAGGTTTTTGAAAATTATAATTAAAAAATCCACTTTTACCATATTTGATTATGAGAACTCCTCCTTTTGCCTGTTATATTAAACTCTCATTTTATATTATTTATTTTTTTTTTTGAATAATCATTTTATATTATTTATTCATCTGAAGTACTTTTTAGTTAATTTACCTTTTAATATTCGTCGTATATATGTCCTATAGTAACAACAAAGAGCTTAAATGCGACTATATAAGTTTAGAGACAACAACAAAAAACGATTTAGATGAATAAAAGAAAATAAAGTAGAATTTGTATGTATTTCTATCTATATTAATTAAGGTGATATTTTTATTTCTTCAAAAAAAAGTGATACTTTTATCATTCAACAGTGTAAACATGAGAATTTTAGAAAAACTCATCCAGCATAATCTAATCTTTTACTGATTATCCCACGATAATGCTAACTTTTAATTAATCATTTATTTTTTCGTTTTTTTATTTAACAAAGATCTGAAATGGGATTAGCTAGTGTACCACACGTCCACACCACATCAGAGTAGCCAATCCTCAAGAATCGAGAGCTAAACAAGCAAAAATGGCGAGACTGCAAGTGTTCCAACTGCAACAACATCCTAATCTCTTCAAACCACGCTTTCTCCCTCCTCCGAATAAACTTACTAAGCTCTATTCTGCTACCCCTTCTTGTCGCACCTTTTCTTCATTTCGTTGTTTTTCCTCTAATTCCGATCAAATCAATCAGGTTTTTTTTTTCTGTCTCCATTATTTTTTATTTTTTTTATTGTCTCTTCGTATTCATGTTTGATTTTAATATCTATATGTAGAGCTCTTCCAACAGTGAATCAAATGGGTCGATTATTGGGGATTTTCTCAACTATCTCAATGAATCATGGACCCAATTTCATGCTACTGGTACGCTCCACTTTGGCTTATTCATACCAATGTGTATACTGTTTCGCATATATATGCATTTTTTGTTTGGCAATTGGTAATGTTTTGTATTTATCAGATTTTTACTTTATTACTAAGGATTGTTATTTGTTGGCCGAGTAATCTAGGACAGAAATGTACCAATTTCCATTCGCTCAATCATTTTCTGCTTCAGCTTAATAGGATAAGTTTTTTGAAAGAGATAATGAGGATAAGACAGACAGAATTGCTTAAGGCGTTTTATGTTAGCTGCAATGGAGTGTTGAGGAACGAACAAGGATGGTAGAAAGTTGGTACTTGCAGGATTTAAAGAGGGAGGGATCGAAGATGACTTAATGGGCTTAAGTTGAAATGATATGAACCTTATTAAAATATTGAAATGACTTTAAAGAATCTAAGTTTACTTGATGGTAGATAGTTGAAATGAATGGAGATGGAGAATTTATGTGGACTATCAATGAGATACATTTATGGTTCATTTGGCTGACCCAATATTTTTGGATTGTAGCTATGGCATTATTGTTGTTGTTGTATTCTTCATTTATATACATGAATAGCAAGTAGGAAACAACAATAAGACCCAGAGAAATCTATCCAACCAAGCTATGAATTAGAGTAAAAAGCCGACGATACTCTGGAAACTAGTGCACATCAGACTTCTTGGTTTATATAAGCCATGATCCTTTCACTATAGAAATGGATCTTATTAATCCTCAATTGGGCCTAGGATGAGGGAAATTGGACAGAAGAAATAAGTAGATGCCTCTAAGCTATATAAACTTGATGAAAAGCGACTTGATAACCATTTTCAAAAGGAAAAACCATGAATAATACAAACTTTCATCGATTTCCCTACAATAATACTAACTTTTGGTTAACGATGAATAATACTAACATAAGGGAGTGTTTGTCTAGAATAATACTAATTTTTGTTTATAGTTGGTTATTTGATGAAAAAACAAAGGTAAATTAATGGTTAAACAATAGTTTGGTAATTTTCGTGGAAAAACCCCTAAGTTGGTATTATTCATTGTTGATCAAAAGTTAGTATTACTGTAGGGAAATTAACAAATGTTTGTATTGTTCACGTTAATTTTTCCTTTTCAAAATCATCATGTGTGGGCTATGGCATGCATGAGCTATTTGTGCTCAATCCTTTGATCTCCCATTTCGTGCTTTTTTTTTTTAACATATTTATCACATGGCACTTTTTTTTTCTATCTTTTGCTTGAGATTCATCATTCATCTTCAACCCATCTTAGCTACCATTTGGTTAACTATACTAGAGCTAGAAAAGTCTGACTTTGCTAGTAACATCTTTTTTATAATTGGATTATTTTAAACTACTTCACTGAATCAAGCAGCTAAATAATATGAAATTGTAATTCTGTTTAGATGTTCTTGGTTGTTTTGACATTCAAAATTAGCAGTTTAGCATTCTAAGATGTTTTTTGTTTCTGTAGTAGGAATGAATCTATGTAACTCGATTTTTCATCATTCTGAGCGATGAGGCTTGAAAGTTGGGCCAATTTTTTTTATGAAGTACTATCGTTGTCTTGAGAAGAGTAATCCTTCACACAACCATTATTGTTAATATTGAAATTTCAAGGTCAATTTTCTTTATACTTGGTCAATTGCTTCCTTTGTCACAAATCAGCTCTAACATTTGGAATAACACAAGTTTTTATGAGATAAGTTGTGTGATTATCAATTTCTATTCTAGTGAAGGAGATTGTGGTTTTTTTATAATATTAGTATTCAATTAGTCCAAATTTCTAGAAGGAGGGGGAGTTTTGAGTAAGGTAAGGCGTATGTGGATCCAAGGAGAGAAGTAATGAGTGATAAACAATTGGTGGGTATATGTTAAAATGGAAATCTATTTTAAGATTTTTTTCGGGATTTACATAAACTGTATCAATGGCTCTGTCATGAATAATACTCTTACTTAAGGGATTTTTTTAAAAGACTCTTGATATTGCTGTATACTATATAGAATTTATGGATAAAATAAGGATCTATGATCTTCCAACTTTTGTCATTTCTGGCTACCTATGTAACATTGCCCCCCCTCTCCAGCAATTTTGACCAACATCCTCTATGAGAACTATTATTTCAGAAAATAAATTTATGAGACCTTAGTTTATTGATCATGGTGACATTGAGTTGCAGCTGAAGCGAAGAGACAACTGCTTGCTGCTGGATTCCACCTGCTGAATGAAAATGAGGAGTGGGAACTCAAGCCTGGTGGTCGATACTTCTTTACAAGAAATATGTCTTCTTTGGTGGCTTTTTCCATTGGTGAAAAGTAAGATTGAATTTTTTTAAAGCTTAGCTTGTTAGTAATTGTTATCTACCTTATAATAATTTTATGAAAATTATGAAGTTTCAATATAATTTGTGATACTCGTTTCTGTTTATGATAGCATGCGCTTCTATGTTGTATGCCCTCTTTGCTATATTTATATTACTTGACTTGTGTTGTAATTTCATACCTTGTTGTACTTGTGTTAGACGTAAAACTAACCATGATTAGCTGATTTGCTTTATTTTCAGTTTTGAAACATAAAACTGGTGCTCAATATGTATGAGATAGGGTTCTATTTGATAGGGTACTTTAGGCTACTTTTATGTAAGGTTAAATTATAAATATAATCAATTAGAATAACAATTATGTTCTTTTGTTAATTTTTAAAAGAGAGGGGGATGGAATTGCGTGATAAGAGAAATCCTAAGCATGCTTTTTTTTCTCTTTTGCCTTCTTAATCATGCTCTACATCCTAGCTTTAAGTAGACAAGAATTTCTTGGATGTTTTTGTATTGTTGAAGAATGTCACGGAAAAACGGGATATACAAGAGAATATGACAATAAAGAAGAATGGATGGAGGAGGAAAATATATGTAGGATTATAGGAATTTGATTCTTCATTCTTGTATAAGTACTAAGTAGTGCTAGATAGGACCAAATGAAATATAATAGTATCCTTGTTAGTGAAGATCCCTAATAAGATTAATACTGACATTGTTGTTCCATTGTTAAAAAGAACATTGTCGCTGTGTAACTTCCTCCTTTCTTTTGTGAAGTTTTAATTGCTTCACTAATTGAATAATATGTAATAGATTGAACCTGTTCTTGCAATAATTGCAAGAAAGAGCAATAACTATTTGAGAAAGCGAGGATAGTGGATAACATACCAGCAATACTCCCAGAATTACTTTGTATTTCTTCACCTCCCATACATCCTGGATATCTATATATACATACAAAGCTGAAACAAACTCTTTAACAGAATGCTAAAACAAACTATAACAAAATATATTTGTATAAATAAATCAGTTACTTTGTTTGCCATCCGTCCCAATCAACTTATTTTATTGCACCTCTTGCATGTTATGAGCTGGACTTTCCTTCATTTCAGGCGTGACAATACCCGCTGCCAAAGTTACAGCTTGTCCGCAAGGTGTATATCTGGAAAGGTAACTAGCATCTTGGCATGTCTTTCCTAGTCTCCTTAGAAACAAGAAATCTTCCCACTGAACACAAATCTCTAAATGTGTCTTGGGTATGAAAAAAAAATGAGGTAGTGTGGAGGATATCTAAATTTTTTTGAGGATTGATGGGTGGTATGCTCTTAGATTAAAGCATACATAGCCAAAAAAAGGTTGAAGGAAGAAAAAAATTGGTGATGACAACCAATGGGATAAATCTATCTAGGACTCCTAACTTAGCTTCCTTTCCCTTTGACCCTTGCCCAAAAAGCTTAATTGAAGGTGGATGTAAGAGAGCCAAAAGAAACTGCTTGTTACTTCATACTTGGCTCGTTGATGGTAATGAGTATGGTGATTATGGTGCAACATGATATCACCAATGATGTCAATGGTGGAGCATTTCGAGTAATTTTCATGTTTTATAACGTGGCTACCACTCCCAGTCCCAGTTTTCAAAAGTCCAGAGATAAAGTCAGGGTCTTTTATGAATACCCCTAAAATATACCACTCTATCTTCCTTTGAAATTCCTCCTCCCTTATCTAAGATAATATTCTAGTGGCCCATGTTTCTTCAAGGAGTACCATATAGGTGGCCAGTCTCAGTTTAACTTCTTGAGTAAGGATACTAGTAGTTTGGCTAACCTAATTAGCCCTATTAACTTTTACTTTTGCATGACCTCGCGAGAAAAATTGATAATAACAAATCAATCATTGCTGTGATTTTCCCAAGAACTTCTCTTCTTCCAATGATGCATTAATTGAGTTAGAATTCCAAGAACATAACTCCAATTCTTTTCCACTTCCTCTTCACTGTTGTAATTACCACAAAGCTGACACATTTAGCTGGCCTTCACTTTTTTTTGACATACTTGCTCTTAACATTAGTGTTGTTGGATTCCTTCTTGACATAATTGTTGGCACCATTGAAGTAACTTTCACAGTAACTAGTGCCTTGCTTTACCAGTTGTTTGATGTTCTCAGTTCTCACTACTTTTGACAGTCTCCAGCTGGCCCCCACTCCTTTTGATATCTTCTGGAACAAGTTGGTAGTACATAAAATTATATAAACTCTAACCCACAAGCTTTTAGGAACTTCAAATATCCATTATCACCGTCATTTCTTTTTTCTCTATTGTTCCCCCCATAGTTGTGTTTCTCCTTTGCTTTCAAAGTCTTCGTCTCATCTCCTCTGTTCTCCATTAATTACGGCTTTCTACAACTCAATACAACCAACTATCCCCTTTTCATAGAATTCAATCATTGAAATGACTAGTTCAACCATCGAATTTTTTATGTCATCTACCTCCCACCTTTCTAAGGTAGTCTTCGACGTTCTTGTATGACATTTCTCAACCATGGTAGCCCCTGTTGCCTTAATCTTTATTTTTGGTGATTGTCCTGGATAGAAATTTCTCCATCAGATAATGGATGCTTGACATGTCTATAACTTATTCTTTCCAAACATGTTTGTGGCACTCGTAGCTATTCTGCTTTAGCATGGATGCTCGACGTCCTAAAGATTTTTTTAGATACCAATCACCTCATAATATTTATTAGTTAATACGTGTTTTCTCAACTTAAAATATTGTAAGTGAACATGGCTCTTGAAACATAGGACGTTTGAACATATGCTCTTCTGGAGAAGTAACTTTTATGATTGCCGTAGTGCTTGTATTTTTGCTTATTTTGTGTAGATATTCATATTGATTACTTAAAAGGCATGTTCATTTTTTGGGCAGTATTCCTTATATCGGTGGGGCTAAAGATTTATAGTTTTTCGATTTTCGAATTATAATGAAATATAGTAAAATGACTCATTAAATCTTGTGCACTTTGTGTTTTGGAAAAGTTGCTGATGATATCATCTACCAAGGGTCAATTGGAAACAACTTCTTTGTTAGTTTTGTTACTAACAAGAGTAAGGTTACCTGACTCCCCTAAACCTCACCCTAGGTTGGAGCCACTTAATGGCTAACGAAATGTCGTTGCGGGAGTTTATTTCTGGGGGGGGGGGGGGGGGGGGGGGAAGAATGGGGTAGGGGTAATATAAGTCATATAAAGGAAGATTAAGGTGAGTGGAGATACGGATAGAGGAAAGGAGATAGTGGTGATGAGGATAAAGTATTTACAGTATGAGTTAGGGGAGGGATGGGGAACTATTACCTATTTAAGGGGGTAATAATTACCCTAGGGGGTAAGTAACTATTATCTCTCAAATGACGGTAATAGTTTCCCTTTTCATTCATTCTCATCACATCACCACCATCCCATCTCCTATTCTATAGCTTCCATTCACCTTTCATTTTCTCTTTATACTCACATTTGCTTACCTTTCTTTTCTTTAGTTTGACCGATACCTCTTGGTCTTTGTCTTACTTCCACCCCAATGCTCAATAGAATTTTTCACTTGAAAAATATGTGAGAAGGGTATATCCATTTCTGATTTTCTCAATTTGCCTCTATGTTACTCGAACTCTTCATTTTGCTTCACCTACCCCTGTTCGATTCTTGATGCTCGGACAATTGCAAGGATCGGACAATTGTATGACACTTAGGCACTTCATTTTAGAAATAAAATTGAATATTTAAACATGTGCGACACTTGGACACGTACCGGTATCCGACATCAGTACCAGAGTCCAAGTAACATAGAGTTGCCCTATTGCTTCGTTGTAGATGCCAAATTGCTAATACATTGCCTTGTCTTTATCTTGCATTGGCTTCAGAAAAATTTGTTCTCCTGACTTCATTATAATGTGCTGGAAAGTGGAAACAACCATTATTGATCACCATTTGCGTAGCTTGTTACTAAGCATAAACTGTGTAGAGTGTGAAGCATATATGAACTGAAAGCTCTTTTTGTTTTTCAGGTACAACATTGGCAGTGGATTTCATGTCATTGCAGCTCATACTGATAGTCCGTGTCTTAAACTAAAACCAATTTCAGCATCTTCAAAACCTGGATATCTAATGCTAAATGTAGAGACCTATGGAGGGGGTTTGTGGCACACTTGGTTTGATAGAGACTTGAGTGTGGCCGGAAGAGTTATAGTAAAAAGTGAAGGTGGTTCATTTACTCAGAGATTAGTGAAAGTAAAGAGGCCATTGTTGCGTATACCTACCCTCGCCATTCATCTTAACCGGTCCGTTCTCTTAAGTCTGACAAAATTAACTCTCAAACATTATTATTACTTTGTCTTTTCGAGGCTTGGATTTTTCTATTAGTTGTTGAATGGGAAGTTTGTACAAGGCTATATTACTCATCAACTAAGTTAGATAGCTAGCTGATGTTTTCAGGTTTACTACATTGTTTAGCATAGAATATTGTTAAGAGTTGTTTGGAGCCCAAAATTTCTTGTGATGCGGAACTATTCAAGTTAAGCACACTATGTTTTACGTATATCAAAAGAAAATGGCAATAAACTTATTGTTTGTCCCTCTCAGCGGTCAACTTTTTTATTTGAGGGAGACATTGGGATTTTTGCTTGATCCATAATATCTCATTTGCCTTTTCTTTTACTTCTCATTTTCTTAGAACAGTGAATCAGGATGGTTTCAAACCTAACCTTGAGACACATCTTGTTCCAATGCTGTCCATAAAACCTGAAGAAGAGCTTTCAGAGTCCAAAGAAAAGGGTCCCAAAAAATCTTCTAAGGCTTGGCATCATCCGCAACTTCTGGAGGTAAAACTAACTTGAGCTCTTACTTAGTTGTGTGCACTTAATTACAGGGTTTGTTGTATGTTAATGGTCCCCTAGTCAAATTTTTCCATATTAGTTGATGTCATTACAGAAATCAAATTAAAATAGTTGTATATTGGACGTCTCCATTACGGACTCTTGTGCTCAAGTCTGAGTAACATGTCCGTGCATCATAGGATTAGGCGAGAATATACTAAATATGCTGATCCAAACAAAAAAAAAATAATAGACACTTTTTTATTCTAATTTGTGATGCGGCTTACTAAATATTTGCAGGTTTTGTCAGAAGAGCTGGATTGTAGTGTTGAAGACATAGTGACTGTTGAGCTTAATATTTGTGATACTCAACCCAGCTGTCTAGGGGGCATGAACAATGAGTTCATTTTTTCTGGAAGATTAGATAATCTTGCTTCAAGTTTTTGTGCCCTAAGAGCTTTTATTGATTCTTGTTCATGTCCCAAAGATTTGGCTAATGAAGATGCTGTACGGATGGTTGCTTTATTTGATAACGAAGAGGTACAGAATTCTTGAAATACATTTTCTTTTTCTTGTTGTTGAAGTGTGATAGTGTTGCACTGTAGCAGCAATCCATTCCAGTGCATTGGTGTGACAGTTGCCCCAACCATAGTTATGTCGGGAAGGAAGCGATTACATTGATTTTGCTTTCACACACTCTCCTTATTAATTTCTAAGCTTTAGACATTTAGTCATGTACTTGAATTTGTTCATCTTACGTTGTGTTCCCTCGTTTGTTTCCTGTTTGTCTACAACTTATTTATCCTTAACCAGCCCTTCTTTTACCATGAATGGATCCACTCTATTTCTTCCACTATACCATGATTTTAATTTCACATTCTCTCTCCTCCTTCCCCACCCACATGATTGCACATCCATGGCATTCCTCTTAATTTTATAGGCCACAATAATGTTGACTAAAAAAATGAATGTAGTATATTCAAATATTTTTTATTAAACGCTTATTTTGCAGGTGGGTTCTAATTCAATTCAAGGTGCTGGTGCACCAACAATGTTTCAAGCTGTGAGACGCATAGTTAGTTGCTTGGCTGATGAAAATATTGGTGAAGGTGCTGTAGAAAGAGCAATACGACAATCCTTTTTAGGTAAATTTTATGCGATACAAAATTAATGGTTTGTGGATCTCTGTGATTCTTGACCTAACACTTCCTACTCTTTTGTGCTGGATTCATGCTTTCTGATCATATAAATCTATTTGGTCACCTTTTTTATTATTGTGTTATGGGGTCTTTTCATTGTTAGATGCCTACTGTAGGAAACTGGTTAAAGGCAGTAGATTGCTTGGTTTTGTAGGCCAATTGATGAGAACTAGTAATCAGGATTAACAAACCCAAAATACATCTTGATATACCGGTTAAAGCAAAATCAACTGAACTCAAAGGCCCCTGGCCCACTCTGAGAATTAGACATTGCACTGTGTCTATGTAGCAAGTGGACAGAAATGTTCAACCATGGCACACCTATTTCAAAGTTCTTTAGAAGCAAAGGCTTTGGATATTCCATTAGTGTTGCAGTCTATTAGCCGCTGCTTTAAGATCCTGCTCTTTAATTTTTCTGGCCTCGATGCTGGGTGTGCTATTTGTGATTATTTTTGTGATAACGGAATGCATGTTTTAACAACCTATGATGAATTGATGATCCTAGTGAACAGGTAGTGGCATGTTGATAAATGTCATAATTTTTAAATTGGCCATGGTCTGAGTTGTGGTTCTAGGCAATATTTTCCATTTAACTTTTCATCCCTTCAAAGGATCCCTGAATGAGAAAACCAACAGGGGTATGTAGCTTAACTGCCTTACCGGTTTGAAACACAACGTGGTGATACATTGGTCTATAACCCTACGGATGTGATCTCCTTTGCTGATGGACTAGACTGATTGGAATGGGGTTTCAATCTTGGAATTACACTTGCTAATGGAGAAAAACATAGTTGCTAATATATTAGTTATTTTTTTGCTTTTAGAAGTGCATTAGAATTTTTTCTAGTTGTTTGCATCTTAGTTTCTTGAGGTATTCTGCTTGGAGCATATATCTAATTTGATTTGGAACAATGAATAATAGTCTCAGCTGACATGGCTCATGGAGTACACCCAAATTTTATGGACAAACATGAAGAAAATCATCGGCCACAAATGCAAAAGGGGCTCGTAATAAAACATAATGCAAATCAGCGGTATGCTACTAGTGGGGTTACTGCTTTTCTTTTTAAAGAAGTAGCAAGAATCCATAACCTGCCTACTCAGGTATTAAGTTTTCAATAAATTATTGCTCATGAGCAAGTCTTTTTCAGTTATTATGTGATTGATCTGCTACTTTTCTTTGATTATCTGGATAAAAATCGTTTTTTTTAATATACATTTGAGTTCTTATTAAATCTGATAGGGATTTCATTGATTTTGTGTTTCTCATGAATTTGATATTTTTTTATAGGATAAAATATTAGCCTTAGAGTGCCATTGAATTTGTGGTCCATCACTTTCTTACATGAGCATGTTGCATTGTTCTACCCTTGTTCAAAATTTTGAATCGGATGCTACTAAGATCTTTAATATGGTAAATTGCCAGCCATGTCTTTGATTTCTTGTGGGAAGCTGTTTTCGTAAGTCCTTTAAGTGTGACAAAAGGAGGACACCTTGCCAATTGCCATATGAAAGTATTATCGGCGACAACACAAACAAATTGTCGAAAGATAGTGTAGTAGAGATCACTGTACAATGATCGTCATCGTTAGGCATATGTTATTGATGATTATTGCCGAGGCACCAAGGAAATGAGGGAAAAGAGGGTAAAAGAGGCAATTAGGAGAATTCTCTTGGGAATGTTTTCAGTTATTTTGTTACAAATATCTATCTTGTTATTTCTTGCATAAGAAGACACCCTCATATATGTATATTTATAGAAGGGGAGGGAATGAAGCAAATCATGCTTTTATATTGAGAAAATGGTATTCTTACATTTGGGAGTCTAGACTAGAGTCCCTCGAAGAGCTATTCTATCTTTACTTTACGCAACACAATACTCTACATCTCTACTCTAACACCCATATTTATGTGCAATGTTTACGTCGCTAACCTACCCCCTAGCCCCCCTTAAACGCCCTTGCCCCCCCCCCCCCCCCTCTTACATGACCATGGAAAATACTTGTGTATTACACTCCAAAGCTATGGATCTGACTAAAATTTTGATTTCCATCCCATCGGACACCAACAATCCCCACTTAGCTACTGATCCTCATTTTTCCTTCCATGCAACTTCTTATTGTTGACCCTATCAGGTTTGATGATGACCAAACTTTTCTAATGTGATTGCTACTTAAGTGCTGTGATCATGTGATTCAAAATACGGTCTTTTTGATTGTTCTAGATTAGGAACATAATGGCTTGAAGCAATGTTTCTATAAGAGTTGCTGCGCTATTGCTGTACTAAGAATGTTTTTGTTCCTAAAAGGAGCTACTGCGTTGTTGCATTGTTCGTATTTTGCCAGCATGTTGCAGGATAAGAATTGAAGCAGTGAATTCAAGTCTTGGAGAATATAACAATGTGGCTTTTAAGAGTTTTTGTAGCTTTTAATCTCCTAGTTGTTTGTATGGATATAAATTAACTAGTTGCATGTATAAGATAACTCTTCTATTAGGTAGTTGGACGGTTTTTGCAAAAATCCAGTGGAGTTTAAAAGACTTCCTTTATGCTCTGCACTACTTTAGAAACTGGTTCTATACTATCTCTGCTTTTCTGAACAGCTTATATCGTGTCTTTGTATCTGTTGTTTGTAAATGTTACTTTTCCCTTGTTTCTTGGAATTTAAAAAGAAAGGTAGCAGTTAAACTTACAAGGCAGTTATTGCCTTAATTTGCTATAAAAGCCTGGCACTTGGAAAGATCACATTACAAACTTACAAACTATTCTCTCGATATACAAGTTTTTGCTGCCATTAAAAATTAGGTCTTTTCTATGCAACTAGTAAGTTTTTATCCATATGAGTTTTTCGGTTAATGGGGGTAGGGTTTGGGTTTGAATGAACCAGTAACACTTGATTTGGGGTTGATTCTAGAAGAGAGAAAAGTTTTAAGAGTCAAAGTAGGTGAGTTCAGCAACAATGGTGAATAGAATCTATGATACATATTTGCTTACTTTGTGGGCAAAGGAGTGAGTCTAGCTTTTGTAATATACAAATTACAGAGTTGTGGTGGGATGTGTGGATTGACAAGCTTTGTAGCATTAGATACCTATTTTTAATGGATTAGATATATTTCTTCACTTTTGTAGTTTCTTTTTCTGACATAAGTTTCATTTTTGTTCCTTAATAGGTTTAACTAATAGGCAATGATTTGGGTCTGCATATCAAAACCTGCTTCTGCATCCATTACTTTTTCTGTTGAGTCTAATCCATAACTTCATGCAATAACCACTCAAGCTTATTGTTCTGTGTAGGAATTTGTGGTAAGAAATGACATGGGTTGTGGATCTACTATTGGGCCCATACTTGCTACAGGTGTTGGTATCCGAACTGTCGATTGTGGCATTGCTCAACTTTCCATGCACAGGTATCAAAATGCTCTATTCTGCTGCTGACGATAGTAAAAAGGCTGTTATTGAATTGACAAATGATCTTAAAAATGGGTATTATCGCGCCAAACCTTGATTAGGCACAAGTAATTAACCATGAACTATACTAGCCCATTTGTTTAACCACCACAGGTACATTACTTTGTCTTTCTTCGGCCTCATTAAAGGAATGTACCTGACTGATGACTAAGTCCCCTGCCCCAATGTTTGACCACAAAAAAGTGTTAATCACTCTCAACATTTTATGTCCAATCATCGTTCTTGACAGAGTCTAACAATTATAATTCTTTTGTTTCAGATTATTCTGGATTATATAAGAATATCTTATTAAATCATGTGTACTCCATTGATGTTTGTTACCAATGGTCGATTAGAAATTGTCTTTGTTATCATTAACATGAGTTACAGAGTCTGATTAATACACCTTGCAGTGCCAGAGGTCACAATTTGGACATTAGGTCCAATGAGTCAATGATCCTTTGCATATTTGATGTAGAATCTCATAATTGAAACACAACGAAAACCTCCCATCAATTGTGGGAGAGAAACTTTCATCCTCAAAAACTACTTATCTCCATGTGGTCATTTGTGTAGACAACTACTATTTACATGTTCTAGATCAAGAGGTTAATGCCCCCAAAGTTAAGTGATATATGGAGTGGTAGCTTTGGAATCCTTGTAAGAAAAGAATTGACTAGCAAATAAGGTGATTGTCCAATAAACGAAGTTTCAGATGTTAGTTTCCAAATCATTATACTTAATAAGAAAGCTCCAGAATTTGTCAATCTGGATTCTGGATCACTGCAAAAAGATATGTGAGAACTAAACACAAGCTGTTTCTTGATCTGTTGAGTAGGTGAAACATGTTGGTAGAACTGTAGAAGTAAATATTCTAGTCCAGGATGATCTGATGCAGAAAGCAATGGTCCATAGTATGTAATGTAATTGCTGTAACTCTTAACTTATTAAGGTTGCAAAGTACTTCTATAAATTACATTTAACATACTTAATATTAGAACTGTGTAGTGAGTAGTGACTAGTAAGTCATTTGTTCAGTGTGCTTTCAGTATTCTGCTAACTTCCGGTCATATATGGGTGATTTAATCTGGAATTTCGTTCATTTTAGTTAGAGCTAGATATATACTTGTTAGTTGTTACCAATTAGCTTATTGTAGAGAATAAAATATTAGCAGTTAATTAGTCATTCAGTTTGCTTGTGGTTCGGTTTAGACTAGTTTAGATTTCGGGTAAACATTGAGCTATCTTCTTCCGATTACATTTTGGGTGTTCATCGTTTTAAATCTTGCCAGTAGGTGCAGGTTAGTTTTTCCAGGTGTAGATGTATATTTATATTGGGGGGTAGGGTGAAAAGAGAAATGGGTGTAATTTTATTGTTTATGTTACATATTCCCTCGGACTCAATCTCTTAAGAAACATCCTATTTCCACTTATGCAAATTCAAGGGGACACAGTAGTATTTAGTTTCCACTTTTAGTTGTAATACGCGAATTTGATACTAATGCTATATGACTATTCTTTTGTATGTAGTGTGAGGGAGATATGCGGAAAGGATGACGTAGATATTGCTTATAAGCATTTCAAAGCATATTACCAAACATTTTCGAGCATCGACAAAAGATTATCTATTGATTAGCAAGTCAACTTCAAGCTTCTATCTACTCTTCCATAATGTGCATCAGTAGATGGAGCATCTTTTCACATTTGGTTTTCTGTTGAAGTGCTGAGACTGCAGTGCTTGAAGTTAAAAGTATCTCTTCATTTACTAGTCGAAGATTCATCGAGCTTCTTCCTTCGGGGCATCAATTTAACGAGATGCAACAGAAAATCATTTTACCAGCTCCACGTCAGACAAATGCAAAATGAACAACTTTCCTAAAATGGAACTTTGGAAAACAGTCAGCAAAAAATGCTAGGGGAAGAAGTGATCAGGAAAAGTTGCATACTTCTAGAGTGTAACTGGTAACAGTCGCTTGTCAATTGGTTGTATCAGAATTTGATTGTTAACTAAAGTGGTTACAGATACTACAATGTTATTATTATTCATATATATTTTTTTAATTTAGACACTTGCACTTAAGCAATTGACCAAGTAAATTTAAAAAATAATAAGTGTTAAATTATATTGATAGGAAAAAATGTTACAAATAGATAAAAATATATTAAATAACAAATGGGTTAAAAGTATCGCTATTGATATAATGTGCAATTGTGCATACCGTGAAGTCCACGTTTTTGAGATATTGTCGAGCATTTTAAGGGATGTAAATTTTGAGAAGGCAATCGAAAAAATGCCTACTTAGCAGGCAAGCTTTTTAATATGATCTTTAATATATTTTACCGTTAAAAAATAATTGAATGTTGGCTTGAACTGCACACTTAAAAAGCAGTCATTTCAAAGGATATTTAGAAATTTTCTTGTCAAATGATCTTACAAGTAAAGGTTGTACCTTTGACCTTAAGTTTTCACCCTCATAAGTCATGCCTTCTCTAGTTAGAAAATAGGGGCACATCATTATCAATATCATGGGAAAATCCAATTCTTACTACCAAATGTTACATCATTTCTTAATTACCTCTTTTTAAGCTCTATGCACCCAAACATAGTGTCTATATCTTCATCCTTGCATGTAGGAGTAACACAATGATAATGATTATGGTAATGATCATAATAATGATTAACCAAGCAATGCAACAACCCTTTAGGTAAAACCTAAACATCATATGTTTCCTTTCACCAAACATCTTACAAGTCTTTACCTTAAAACAAACTCATCTCTCCTACTCTTTACTCTTAAGCTGATAATTCAATACTTATCCAAATTCCATCATCAAATCATCTTTATTTCCAACCATGGAAACTCCACTTTCCGATTCCTCCTCCTCCCCCTCCACAGTCGATTCATCTCGGCCTTTTCCCTCTGTCAAACAGGCAGTCGCCATCTTTGGAGAACGCGTTCTTCTTAAACAATTCCATTCCCCTTCACCTTCAAAACCGCCCCAAAAATCAGAAAATGGCACATCACATAACCCATCAGATTCGTCTGCATACGAACCTCCTACACCAAGTCCTCCAACTCCTACACGTTCGAGTACTATTTCGACCATATCATCACCCCTTCCTGTGACACAAACAGCAAGTGAAATCAGAACAAGCCCTCAAACTCAAACACCCAACAATGACAATACTAATAACAATCATGGAAAAATCGTACATGGGAACGACTTAGTTATGATGTTGATGGTTTTAAAGCGACTCGAAAGCGAATTACAAGAAACAAAGATGGAAGTCAAGTTGCTAAAAGAAAGGGAATCAGAAACTGAAGTAGCTTTAGCTTCTTTGAATGCAGAACTTCACAAAAATATGTCTAAAATAGCCAAAATTGAGGCTTCACAAGCATCAAAATCAGCTGCAAAATCAGTTACATTGGTTGATGAAATACAAAGTGGAATCAAAGAAAATGAAGAAAGGAAGAAATGTGAAGTGATGGTTAAGAATAGTAATGTTGATTCTCCAACATTAGCCCAAATATTAAGGATTACTGACTATGATTCTTATTTTGGAGACACAAATTATATCAAGAAAAGTATGAAGAAAAAACCTATTATTCCTTTGCTAACTGATTTGTTTATATGGAGGAAGAAATCCCCTTTATTTCCTCAACCCTTGTTCAGATTTTAATGTTTTCATTGATTCATTGTGTAAATTGTCATGGGGATTTTCTATTTGTCAAAGTTTTTTTTTCCTTTTTTTTTAAATAAATGTTGAAGTGTCCGTTTCTTACCCACATGTGACAGGTCTCATGTCAGAGAAAGAGAAGAGTATACATCACTTTATGAATTTAATGAGTAATTTCTACTACTATCAATTGGTTTTAGTAGTGAATCTTTCGTTAGATTTGTACGTGTGTTACCTCTTCTTCTCTTTGTTTGTAAAGGGAGAAAGAGGAGTGAAGGGGTAATACAAAATGGGTTAGAAGTTTGCAGTGATTCAGTTCCTTGTGAAAATAATATGTTATTCTTGTTGTATTGTGTTATGGTGTCATCTTCCTCTTCAATGTTTCTTGGAGTTTTCCAAAAGAGTGTATGTCATCCATATATAATCAAAAACATCTAGTTTTGATGTTGCAAGATGATTCAATGTCCTTGTTTATCGATTTAGGAGCGACGAGACATGTTTGTAAAAACAATTATTTGTTCAAAATCTTACACGAGGTGGTTGATTGAGAGTTTCTCTACATAGGAAACAATGTTTATATCAGGTTCATGCAAAGGGACAAGTTGAACTCATGTTTACGTTGGCAAATCTCTTAGTGTTAAGAGATACAATAGGAATCTTGTCTCGGGTTCCGTCTTGAATCGATTGGGCTACAAATTAGTGTTTGAAGCGGATAGATGTATACTTTGTAAGAATAACTTTTTATAGGTCGTGCTTATCTACAATGTAAATCTTTTTAAACAATCAATTGTGTGTAATCTTAAAAGCTATATATGTAATGTTAATATTCTAGCAATATACGAGATGATTTGCATTATTTTTGGCATTTTGATTAGTAAATTTAAATTTTTCAACAAAAGTTGTACATCGAGTAAAAGATGTCATAGTTTATTAAGACAGAGATTATATTTCTAAGCTATATTATGACCAATAAAGGAATACGACTTGATATATCAAAAGTGGAAACTATCTTGAGCAGGGGCAGAGTCTTAGATTCTCAGGTGGACAAAATTTTAAGAGAATTATCCTACAATTTTGACAATTTCATTAGTAAAATTACATGTAAAAGCACAATAGTCTCAACCTAAAGTCAAAATAATATTAAAGCGATCAATTAACGTCATTCTCATCTCAAACGATGGCAACCAAAAAGTTTAATAAAGTTTAATTAACGTGCTCCTCACATAATGAAAACAAAATCTAACTAACATATTCTCTACTCAAACTTTTGGCAAAAAATCATCTTATTTATTTTGAATATTTCTAACAAAAACATTAACAAACACACTCAAATAAAAGAAAATTGGATAATTTGAGAAAAGAGAGAAAAATAAAGAACTTGGTTTGAGCACTATATAGCAAAATCATATTCTATTTAAAATCGTAATTCTAACGACTATTTTTACATGATATTATCTCAAAATTAGAAGTTAGTTTTGCTTAGTTTGGAAGGGTTTTTAACTATTGGGCTTCCACACATTTGCGTCACAATTACACAATTATGTTACACAAAATCTCACAAGAGACGGTCTATAGGATAGACCACAAAATTAGGTCAACCCATTTCCCTTAACTGATTTTTTTATTATAATATCCATTATATTATGTTATAATCCTAAATGTAAGGTATTATAACCTCGAATATACTATTCTATAACCCCAAATATAAGTTATTATAACCCCAAATAATTTAATATAACCCCAAATATACTATGTTATATTTTGGGCTGGGCTTCATGGATTCCGTCTATAGAATAGACCGTCTCCCATGAGACTTACTGATTATGTTAATGTAAAACACAAATTCTTGCTATAGACCGTCTAAGGCATAGACGGGTAAATATAGACCATTCTATTTGTAGTCACCAACCTTATTTTTAAATTTAAAATCATTAGGTTGGACTGTTGGGAGAGCCGTCTTTACCATAGACAGTCTCTCAAGAGACCTTTTGAATGTAAAAAGCGGTTACACTTTACATTTGTGTAACATAAACTTTATCCATTATTGTTATTGGTACTCTAAGTGTTGATAACTCCAACAAAACTTTGCTTAGTTGTCATATGAGTCATTAATTAATACTTTGATCACTTTACTCCCTCCGTCCCAATTAATTTCCAGTATTTTTCATATTGGTTTGTTCCACTTAATTTGTATCATTTTTATTTTTGGACTATGACCCATCACTTCCTTTTAATCTCATCAATACATTTTAACTCTCTTTTCATTTTAATCATACAATTCATTCTCTCTCTTCATTTATTATCATTATCTACCCCTTTCTTAAAAAAAACAAAGTTTTCTCTATGCTTCAAATTATAAGAGACATATAAGTATCTTAAAGTTTTATACTCGATTCAACTTGTGTTTTCAATTAGTAAAATAGTGTCCAATTAAATTGATGGGAAATTCCACGTCGTAGTATCAATCTTTTATAAAAATGCCAATAGTATTACTTTTGTGAGATTCTTTCATACGGTAGCATCCAGTTTACGTCTTATCTAACTGTCGTAGCATTTTCTGTTAAATTCTTATCAATTTCTGTTTAATTCACCATTTTGACGTTTCGACCCTTATTAGGTGTTTGTTCTTGTCTTTATAATTTGCCTTAAAAATTTAAGAACGTTAATGAATTAAACAAAATGGTGAATTAAACATTTGGGAGCATAAAAATGATTTGAGATAAATTTTAATGACAACAACCAACAATTAATAAGGATAAAAATGTCAAAATAGTGAATTAAATGGAAATAGACAAGAATTTAACGAAAAATGCTACGGCAATTAGTTAAGACACAAACTGGATACTACTATGTGGAAAAATCTTATAAAAATGCTACCACTAACATCTAATGAAAGTCCGATGCTACCGAGTGAAATTTTATAAATTAATTTTATATATAATTCAATTTTCACAAAGTCTTACTTGAGAGTATGGTTGTTAAAATCGCGATTCTAATATACGATTCTACGATTTTACAATCCAAAAACAAGCGAGCGATTTGAATCGCAGTTAGAATCTTAAAGTTGTAGAATCTTACGATTCTAGTTGGAATAAAATATTTAGAGGTAGAATCATAACACGATTCTACGATTCTACGATTTAACGATCCGATTCTACTAATATAGTATGAATTATTTTTTAAGTTTTCTTATGTACCATATTTTACTAATCTCTTTCACATGTACACATAAATTTCAAATTTTCCGTCATGAAAACTTTTTAAAAACAAATTTCTTGATCGGTATGTAGATTTAAACAAATTATTGAAAAGTTTTCGTTATATTCTTAAAAATAAAGTCAAAGAAACTTTAATTTATAAATTGAAATACTTTTGAATGGATAATAATGATAAGAAACTAGATATTTTATTATTTTTAAGTTTATTTGTAGAATCGTACGATTCTACGATTCGATTCAACCGATTCGATTCTACCTCTCCAAACGATTCTAAGTAGAATCACGATTTTAACAACTTTGGAGAGACCGTCTATACAATAGGCGTCTCAAGTTTTGGGGCTGATCCAATTTATAAATTTTAAAAAATTTAAAAATTGATATGAATTAGACTCTTAAAAGACGTTTTATTCTATAGACGTTCTCACTCTGATGAACTTTAGCTATCCAAAACACAAATAAAGTTGAGTCAATTTTGCACTAATGTAGTGGAGTCTCAATGGAATTTCCGAATTTGACGACGCGTTACGCGAATGCGATACTGAGTCAACCACTTAACCTTGCCACCAACAACTCCTTTAAGGCTTTATTAACCACTCAACCTTTTTCCTTTGACGTTTGATCTATAATATAAATACTCAAAAACTAAATAAATAATTCCACTCATCTTCAGAATTTCCGATCATCCTACTGCCCCAATTACTGCTCGTATTCAATCTAGCGTCATGTCTCAGGTATCGTCCAATCTCCTTTCTTACTCTATACGATTTCCTTCGTTTTTGAATTTTGATTTTTTGTTTCGAGTATGATTACTGTTTCAAAATTGTGAGTTGTGTGATGATTATTATTTTTGCTGAATTTCCTTTGATTTAATGATGATATCGCATATCTGATTGATCTAGGAATTTAGGTAATCATCAATTCGTGTTTTAGATCATTATTGCTACTTATAGTTTGATTTTTCGTTCTGGAGACTTCTTCCAAGTTACTGTTTTTCTTTTCCGGAAGTATTTATTCTGTTTAGCGAAATCTCTTATGTAGTGAAATAATAAATTTGATTTTATTTCAAATTTCCAAATAAGATTATCGTTCATGACATTAATGGGTTTATGATTCCAAAATTCAATTACTGATTTAGTTTATCATTGGTGGGCATCAATGAGAATGAGAGATAAAATAAGTTTATGTAGTGAAAAGTATCTATTATTTTTTTTGTAGTTGAGAAAAATTTAATATTACCTTGATTACATGGTATTAAGAGATAAATGGTGAGAATTGAGTATGTTTTACAAGTATCACTTTTTCAAGTAAGACCATGAGTTCAATTCTCATCTATCCCTCTTCTTGTTTCAGCCTGTCTTGTAATTCAACAAAAAAGTTAAATGGTACGGTACATGTTGGAGTTTATGGTTTAGCTATTATAATTAGATTTACATTGTTAGTTAACTAAACTCTAGTTAGTTAATTATGTATGTAGCTTAGATGATATAAATAGCTTTTATTTTGTATTAGCTCATAACAACATAATATACAAGAATAAAACTCTATCTTCTCTCCCTCTCTCTTCTTACTCTCTCATGGTTTTATTTATTCAATTCTATGATTATCTTGTTCCATAAGCATGAAATTTAACATGGTATCGGAGCGGGAACGATCCTAGCTCTATATTTCTCACAATTTCGTTACTCCCTCAAAGAATATCCCAAATCTCTAATTTCCTTAATTACTCAATCTTTTGGGTATTGATTTACAAGCATAAAGATTATTGGTTGATTTATCAGTACACATATATGTTGTACCAAATTGATCTTGAACCAATTTTTTTTCTATCACATAATGATCCCTTAAACATGGGATTTGATATGGTAAACAAATGATGTGGGTTTCGTCCCAGATGCACTTATTAGCTTCTTCACAGGTGCCAATGATGACCCTTCTTTCTTTTTAGACATTTTTATGCAATCAAATACAAAAAGATTCATGGGTTTTCTTTTACGGGTAATAATTTCTTTGCTGATTGATATTTCACGATTGTTACAATTGAGACTCTTGAACGTTTCTTGAAGATTCTTGATTCATGTTTTGGGTATAATCTTCCACCAAAATCTAGTATAATTTTCATGAAAATTAATTTCTTTCTTAAACACTTTTTCTTTTCTCCCAATCTTTCTCAAATTCTACAATTTATTTTTCTTAGGATATTAATCAAATTGCCGAGCGTTTGTTTGATATCCTATTGTTTTCTTCTTTGTACGAACTGATACATTTATCAGTTTTGTGACCAAGAAGGTCATTTCTTTCCCCTTTGAGGGTTTCTTTAATGATCCTTAGTGATCTAGTTTGACCCATAGTTGGTCGTATTTGCCCATAGTGGCTTTGATTTGCCAAAAGAGGCTTTGATTTTCATACCTATAGTTGGTCATTTTGCCCAAAGAGGCTTTCTATTTTGAGACCCATAGTTGGTCATTTTGCCCATAGAGGCTTTCTATTTTGAGACCCATAGTTGGTCATTTTACCCATAGAGGTTTTCAAATTTGAGACCCATCGTTGGTCATTTTGTTGATTTTGTCCATAGAGGCATTTGTTTGATGATCCATTGTGATAAGTTTTTTAGACTCAATAGATGGTCATTTTTAAGACCCATAGAGGTCAGTTTTGTGATCCCGTGTGATCAGTTTTCATTGAGACCCATTGAGGCTCATTTTTATGGACCCAAGTGGCCATTTTCAGACCCAAAGAGGTCAATTTTGTGGTTTTCCGAGTTTGGTGAAGGATTTTTGGTTTGGTAAGAAAGAATGGGTGCTAGAAGTTGAAGGAGGCACATTCCAAGTATGGTACTCAAGTAGACAATATGTGAATGAAGACATTTCAAAAGAGCTTTGTGCAGTTCACTTGGTCCAGTTCACTTGGTCCAGTTTAGCAGTCCACAACACTACATTGTTAGTTTCTGATTCGTTGATAGCTCAAGCTCAGCATCATCACCTTCACTCAGCTCTGTTTCAAACTGTCATAGTTGTTTCACCCATTCCAGTTTGAGGGGGGGTGTTGGAGTTTATGGTTTAGCCATTATAATTAGATTTACATTGTTAGTTAACTAAACTCTAGTTAGTTAATCATGTATGTAGCTTAGATGATATAAATAGCTTTTATTTTGTATTAGTTCATAACAACATAATATACAAGAATAAAACTCTATCTTCTCTCCCTCTCTCTTCTTACTTCCTCATGGTTTCATTTATTCAATTCTATGATTATTTTGTTCCATAAGCATGAAATTTAACAGTATACAAATTAGTAAAAAGAAAATTGGTTTCATAATAAAGAACCCAAGAATAAAAGAATGGTGCAAGTAATAAAAAATTTAGGAAGCAAATTTAAAATTTGTTGATTGTTGAGCATTGTTTTGCTTCATGTGAGTGACTAAAAGTACAATTGTTTGGGTTATTTTTATTTATTATTTAGTGTTTGAAATTGTAATATATGTTTAAACTAGATCTCAAAAACTAAATTTATAGCTTTTAGTCATTCTTGATGATTTGCTCTTCATTACAGTGCATCATTCCCTTAAATGGATACAATGTTTTTACATGTAAATCTGATATAAATGTGTTGGTGATCTGTAGACTGTTGTTCTCAAGGTTGCCATGTCATGCCAAGGCTGTTCAGGGGCAGTCAAGCGAGTTTTGGATAAAATGGAAGGTTTGTTGTCTTCTATCCTTGTAAAATTTTTTCGAGTAGGAAGCTCCTATTCTATTGACTCATTTTGAATCTTATGCTTTCTATTGATAATCAGCTTGCATTCAAATGAATTAGTGGTGATAAGGTAAAAGATTGAACTTTAATTTGTGTTGAAGCATGGACCTCCATGTGCAATTGATTTGAAAATGTACAAATATCAAACTGTTTCAATTTTCTTTTAAAAGAGAAGATGTGAACAAATCAAGTATGTGAAGCTACCATACAACGCTGTATGGTTTAACATGGCACATGTATGGTTACTGCTTAGTTTTCTTTGATACCCGGGGTATTGTTTAACTGAAAGTACAAGATGGTTAGCTTCAAAAAAAATTATAAAATATGGATTAGTATTTTCAGTGTACACCTCTTTAATTTCTTGTTCTTTCACTTAAAAAGACATATCTTTGGTTTTTTGACATGGCATTAGATTTTGGTTGCCTGAAGAGTATCACCTGAACAAGTTGCAAGTGAACTAAAGCTTCTTTTATAAGGAGTTATTCTTCTATCCTACTAAAATGGCTACATCTGACCTCAAAAGCTCTCACATTGATATGTAGCAATTTCAATGGGGCAGAATTGTATTTCTTTCATCCTATTAACGACCATGCTCATTTCTGCACTTTGTATGCTCCTTTAAATTGCATTCTGAATTTTGCTGGCTTTTTTGAAAATAAACGAAAACACTTTGTTGCCCCTATTTGTTTCTCACCCTCCAAACCAATTCGCTAGGGGTGAGAGGTAGGGAGGGGGGGATTGTCTTGCGCTACCAAATAATGAAAACGTGATAAGGTATTTTCTCAGGAGTGGGGCTCTTTGTTTTGAGCTCTGTATATATAAGCAACTTATCCTAGTTTAGAGCCTAGTCATGAACGTAACATTACGTTGTCATGGAGCTATATCTTTCTAGATCAGTGTCTCCTTTGACCTAGCTCACTATATGAAAACCTTAATTCCAATGTTTTCTCTAAAATTGGATTGTTTCAATATGCACTCTCAGGGGGCAATTAGTGATTCGATAACAATGCTCCAGCTAATTGGTATTTTGCACACATGATGCGGTTTTGAATTTTTTAGTCAAGTAATTCTTTTCTTATCAATGTAAAGGCATAGCAGCTACCTGTTACATTTTTTGTACTCTAGATCTGAGGACTCATTGATCTATAAAGTTGCTGGATTTTCCAAACCACAGTGTGACATTCTTGCAGATACTCGGATCTGACAATTATGGTGGTAAATTTCAGGGGTTGAATCATATGACATCAATTTAGAGGAGAAGAAGGTCACAGTGAGAGGCAATGTACAGCCGGAAGCTGTTTTTCAAACTGTGTCAAAAACGGGAAAGAAGACTACGTTCTGGGAAGAGGCTGCACCAGCAGAATCTGAAGCGAAGCCAGCAGAAACAGTTGCAGCTCCTTGATACATTTATTTCCGTGGCGTAGCAGAAGAAATTACTAAGTTTAATGCATAACTTTTTTTATTTTTTAACTGCTATGTTGTTTGCCTTCTACCTGTAACTGTAAGCAATAAAATGAATTTTGGTATCTTCTGCTACTGTTTGGTTTGATTGGATTTGGTTGCACAAATTAAACTACAAGAAATGTTCTTTATGAATAAGCTAGAGTTGATTCATTGTATTTCTCTATTAACTCTTTAATCCGTTATTTAGGGCTTCATTTATCTATATATCGGTAATCATTTTCACTTTGTTACTTTGTTTGGATCGAAGGAATGATTGGGCAAGTACCGGAAGATGAAAGAGTGCGAGTTGAGTGTTGTTTGTCTTGGTCATGGTGTTACATGACGTGTAGAATGCGTTTTGTTCGGTTAAGGGACACTCTAAGACTTGGCAATGTTTGAAATGAGTGTAGCCTTGGTGATCAAGACAATTAGTACAATGCTACAAGCCTATAGCTGTTAAGAGCTTTGGAAGCAAAGGGGACTATGAGTCATTGGTAGTGGGCAATCCAACTTAATCAGTTCTACATTTATTAGAAAATAAGTTATTTTTCACTTGTTTTTTAATTTAATATAAGAAAAAAATTCTTTAAACAATGATTCAATTCATTATACGAGTGATATTATTCTAATATTCAATTCAATATCTAGAGAAAAGCTTTTATCTCTTGCATTTAGTAGCTTGTGCTACCATATTTGAAAAGTCCGTAATGAAGCAGTTTGGCATCATTTTGTTCGTCCAGTCCATCATGTACTACACCTAGTCAAGCATGAAATCAAGCAAAGGATCTCAGCTAGGGGTGTTCAAAACTACCCGACCCGCCCGACCCGACCCGTCGACCCGCCGACCCGCCTCATAAATGGCGGGTCAAAATCTAAAAAAAATTCAAAGTTCCGGGTCGGGTACCCGACCCGCCTTAACCGGGTCGGGTCATGGGCCGAAATTTTTTTGACCCGGGTACCCGTTTGACCCGGATAGCTTATAATATATATACATTTTTTTAGCTGTTGTCCGTGTTGTTTGAGGAATTGCTGCTGAGTCCATTTAGGCTGATGCTGAGTTGTTGCCTTATGGAGTGGCCTGCTACTCATATGATTTTGGATGGCTAATTGAATATCTGCTGCTCCTAGCTGTTTCTGTCTCTTCTTTGCCTTGTATATATGTTGTTGATGAGCTGCTTTTGAAGGGGCTTCTGATATGCACTTAGCATTTTAGATATGTTCTGGTTCTTAGTACTCTATGCTATGATGCTTACTTTTGGTTTGATCTTGAGGCAACTGTTTTCTGTCTAAATATAGCCTAATATATACTCGGAATTCGATCTTAATAATAATAATTAAATTAGAATAGTAATTTTAAAATCTAAAATTCAAGCTTGATTAATACGAATTAGAAATTTTTTGTCTAAATATAGCCTAATATCTACTCGGAATTCGATCTTAATAATAATAATTAAATTTAAAAAATCACCAAAAATAACAACCGGGTACCCGGTGACCCGACCCGTTTTATACGGGTACCCGCTAACCGGGTACCCGCATTAAATGGGCCGGGACACGGGCCGTAAAAATAGGTACCCGGCTAACCGGGTACCCGGCTTTCCGGGTACCCGTTTAGCCGGGTACCCGTTTATGAACACCCCTAATCTCAGCTGTCTACCCCCAGGAGGTTGCCTCCCTTAGTTGGCTAGGAGCTTAACTCACTAGCTTGATTTACCTTGTTTCTTTCTTTTTTGGAGGGCTTATCTCTCCCTTTGCATATGAAGAGTAAGTAAGGGGGCACAACCTTTCCAAGAAAGTAGGTGCCCCTTTCATACTGATGCAGTGCACAAGGCGGGAGCTGCAATCCTTCTTCTTGTATTGTGTTGTGTTTGTTTTGTGAAATTAATATTTCTTAAGTAGGATAGAAACCCGTGCAATGCGCGGATTTTTTAATATGTTGATATTTTAGTGAAATTTTATACGAACGAAAATATTAAATGAAGGTGCGTGATAAATTATTTACATACATACATTGTATTTAAGTTGATCAAAAGATGCTTTTATACTGTGTTCATGCCATTGTAGTAAAACCCGATTTTTATTTCTGTAAATAATAAAATTGTAGAAATTATAAAGCATGCAATTTTATTCTTGCCATATACTCCTACCATAAATACTGGCTAATAAAATATTTAGTCATAAATACAATAATCTGCGGCATTATAATAATCTGCGGCATCTAAAAATTGTCAAAATTGTAATTTATTCAATTTTATTCTTGCCATATATACTCTTGCATGGCCAATAAAATATTTATTCTTGCCATAATAATCTGCGGTATTATAATAATCTGTTGTATTTAAAAATTGTCAAATGTGTAATGTATTTAATTTTATTCTTGCCATATATGCTTCTGCCATAAATTTTGGTCAATAAAATAATTACTATAATAATCATTAAAAATCCCTGGTCATAAATAATCTAACGTTTTAAAATTGTTGAAATTTTGTCTCAGTTGTCAAAATCTCTGGTCATAAATAAAATAATCACTATATTATTATTGCCATAAATAAAATAATTACTAGTCAAATCCCTGATCTCATTGTTATTATTGTCATATAGTCTAATAATTACTATACTATTCATTAAAAATTACTGGTCATAAATAATCCTGCTGTATTTAAAAATCCGTAGCCATAAATACTCATGCCATAAATACTGACCAATAAAAAATTACACTTGTCACTCTCATATTCACTCATATTTTTCTATACTATACATTAAAATTAATATAGTGTATTATTTTCCAATAATAATAATAATAATAATAATAATAATAATAATAATAATAATAATAATAATAATAAGATTAATCCTGTAGAAGTGTTACTATACTAATACGACTAACTATATACTAATACTACTAATAACACACTAATACGAATAATACTACACTTCTACGACAAATAATACTAATGATTCACCAACACGATACGACTAATAATAAACTAATAATACAGTAATATGACTAATTACATACTAATATTAAAATAATACAGCTAATAATACAATAATACAACTAATAATATGCTAATAATACACTAGTACGAGTAATAATATTCTAATGCAACTGATCATAATAGAAAAATACGTGTAATACTATATTAAATCTACATTAATTCGACTAATTATATACTGATACATCTAATATTATACTAATGATACACTACTACTATTAACATACTAATACTACACTAAGACAACTAATTACGACGCACTACATTTAATAATAATAATAATAATAATAATAATAATAATAATAATAATAATAATAATAATAATAATAATAATAATAATAATAATAATAATAATAATAATAATAATAATAATAAGGAAAAACTACCTAGAATAATCCAACTTTTTTATGATTTCCCTACAATAGCCCACCTATTGATTAACCATGAATAATCCCAACTTTAAGGGGTATTTGCCTAGGGTAAACTTGGGTAACCCGATGACCTGCTATAGTAGGTAATTCATTAAAAATGTAAACTAAAAATTAATTTAAAATAGAGAAAAATTTTGAAAATTTACATAAAAATTCTAAACAATAAAAAAATCATAAATTTTTTATGAACATTTTTAAATATTTTATTCGATATTTTTTTAATAATTTCTCTGTTTTTTAAAAAAAAATACCTGCTATAGCAAGTCATCTGATCACCGGGTTTACTCTAAGAAAATACCCCTAAAAATTGGTATTATTTATGGTTAATCAATAGGTGGGATTATTGTAGGAAAATCACGAATAGATTGAATTATTCTTGGTAATTTTTCATAATAATAATGATGATAATAATAATAATAATAATAATAATAATAATAATAATAATAATAATAATAATAATAATAATAATAATAATAATAATTTATTTTATTTATTGTTACGCAAAAGTTAAATTATACTTCCTATCTTACGTTTAAAAATAGATTCTTTATAATTTGACATTAGAATGTTTCATTATAATTTTTAATAAATAGGAATAATGAGTAATTACCATTAAATTTTTAAAATAAAATTTATTTTCAAAAATATTTTTGAATATATTTTTTCAAAAACATCCCATGCATGACACACATAATTATCTAGTACTAGTATAAAACCCGTGCATCGCACGGAGTTCTGTAAAATAAATTTTTTTATTTGAAATGTTACTTTTAAATTATTGTGGATTTGCACAATGTCATTATTAAATTACAACAATTAAAATAAAATGCAATTATGTAGTATAATTTATTTTAACATAATTATTCAATAAATGATTAAGTACCCGATAAAAAGGTTGCTTACATAAAAAATCTCAATTAAAATAATGACTTATAGGTTTTGAAATACCTCTTTAAATACAACATTTTCTGTCCTATGACATAAATCACCATCTTTATCACATATCAAAATTTTCAATCATTTCCTGCTAGTCACTCTAGAAACTGCAACGTAAAATTGTCAATGACTAAAAACAGGCTTTGGTAGAAACAATCCAACATAAGATAGCGACTGCCCTTGACTCTTATTAATCATCATCGCAAAACACAACGACACGGGAAATTGTCTTCTTTGAATTGCAACTGGGATTTTAGAATTATCTATAGGTGTGAGAGTAATCCTTGGAATAAAGACCTTATAACCAATGTTAGAACCTGATATTACAGTTGCTTGAATAACACGGTCACCAAGATGATTAACCACTAAGCGTGTTTGACGATTTGACGGTGCAATTGTTTCACAATTCTGAAGATATTGACCCCCCAAAATAGAATGGCCTCCGGGAGTGATCATTCGACAGTATACCACTAAAATAACATATTTATGGTATTATATAGCCATAAATAATAACTAATAAAAACTAACTCATATGACTATAAACAATTATACAATATTTTAAATATACACAAACCATTTGTTACATCACTAAATGGTGTCCGTGGTGTCATACTTGTACTCGCATTATTGTTTGTTGACGACTGACCTGGAGAATCAATATACGTACAACTTTATGAAAATAATTTAAAATGATACCACATTTATAAGTCTTAAAGTATATCACAACCGCTAACAAATTAAATTTAAGGTTAGATCGAATACTAACCAATTGATGCGAGTGTATTTGAAGTTTTCAATCTTTTGTTTCGTATAATCTCTTTTCTAATTAATCTTGATGCTTTTGCATTTTTCATGTTGTGCTCTATATTTATAATAGCATTATCTAATTGGAAACAACAAAGTTAAATACACATTATTAGATATTTAAATATAACTTGAATCATATAAACCCAATATGAAAAATTGAATCTCACCATTACTTGTACTTGGAGTTAATTGTTGTGCGTGCTTCTGTTTGCAAGGTCTTCCTTTACGACGTTTAGGTGGATTCAAATCTTCCATTCGAGTGTGATTACAGTCAACTATATTTCTAAAAATATATACATAAACGTGTTTAAAATGTTGATAATAAACAAAATAAAACATTAATATAATTCTTGTAGATACTATATGAATTGATTAGGGGCATATCAAATACTAACCAATTGATGCGAGTGATATCTATTTTGATTCTCAAATAAATTCTTAAATAAGGCATGATATTTTATTTACCACAGATATTAAAATTGCTTTTAACAATTATTTGTAATATATTATATATTATATATTATATTTTTGAAAGGTAGTTTTGACTGAATAAATTCTAAATCCGTAATTTTAGCGCACAAAATCGGTTTTATTATTCAAATTGTGTGAATATTTTGTGAGTATTTACCACAGATATTAATATTGCCTTTAATATTTATTTTTGGAAGGTAGATGTTACCGAATAAATTCTAAATCAGTAATTAATTCATAAGTAATTTTTCAGAATAGGAGCTTAATTTATGTTTGGAATGTAAATGTATTAAATTTTTTCATCAGTAATTTTTATTCAGCATTAATTTCAAATAAATTCTTAAATAAGGCATGTTTTTGGAATAAATTAGGCATTTTCTTGAAAGTGGCTGTGAGATTGCCACTTGGCATTTTTGCACCAAAATTATATTATAGTATGATGATACTCAGTTACTCACTCTATTCTCTTATATTTGCATTAAAGTGAAAAGATATGCTTTTAAGAAAAATGTAGATAATAGTAATAAATTTAAAAAAAAATAAGTTGTATAGATGAAATCAAAACAAAGTGTTAGATCATTGTCCAAAAGTAGTGGTGATGTAAATTAGATGGAACAAACCAAAGTAACAAATACATCAAATTCAATGTCATGAGACACAAAGAGTATCATATGACGCCTATACAATTCAAACTAAAATATATTCTAATTTAATAGGAGTATTTAAATATTTATAATTATTTATAAAGCAAAATGATATCAATAAGAAAAAGAAAAAATTGACATTAATAATCCAAACTTTCACTCATCCGCTAAGAATAATTCTACCCTTTTGATTATTTTTAAATAATCCAACCTTAGTGATAAATTTGCCCACAACATACCGTATTACTAATAATGGATAATAATAGGGTATTTTGCTAGCAAACTAAAATAAAGGTTGAATTATTCACATTAAACCAAAGACAAACAAAATTAATAGAAAATAATCAAAAGATTGAATCATTGTATTGGATTATTAATGTCATAAACAAAAGCCGGTGTAAATCTTCGGAAGCAGGAGACTCGACGTCGAGTATATTCAACTACCGAATTTGTTAACAGTTCTTGCAATTCTTCCGTCGTTTCTTCATCCTTGTTTGAGTTAATCCAAGGTCCCTTTAGTTTTGCTAATTTTCTCCATTGATGTCAGTTTGATTCGAATTCACCTTTCATGATTGATGTCTGAATTTTGATGATATTAGGTATCTTTTGTTTGATTTTTAGGACTTCAAGCTTTTTTCCTTTAATGGGGTTATCAGCACTTACAGAGCTTGATGATGAGATTGTGCGTAGTATGTCAATTGGAGCAGTTTTCTCCGATTTCGTGAGTTTCTATGTTTTAACTCCACATTCTTTATTTTGCTTCTTGATATTGGATGTTTGTTACGATTCATATCATATACTTTGTAAGTAATGCTTATTGTTAGGATTATGTTCACCAAAAAATCAAAACATGATTAAGAGTATTAATTGTATTAGTTAGTGTAAGCTAGAAGAGGACACAAGTACACACTTGTGATTGGTTGCATGTGAATCAAGTTAGTACATTATACTAATGTTAGTGGAAATTGGGTGTATCAAATTCAAGGCTTGGTTTGTGCTTGGAGTGCAAGCATGACATGGTATAAGAAGTACATTGAGCATTGATGAGTATGGGACTTGGCAAGCAAGAAACAAAGCCAGAGAAGTTGCACGACCCCTGCTCGACTGCTGCTTGACTGAGCCCTGGTCGAGCAGGCTATAGCCTGCTGTTCTGTTCTCTGTACGCCTGCAGCCTGCTGCTGCTTGCTGTTTTGTACATGTTGCTGCCCCTTTTGTTCTACATCAAGCGTTACTTCTTCCTCTAAAAATACTCCCCTATATACTTAGTCATAGGTGCACGAAAGTCTCATATATTGTGAGCTTGATGATATGAGGATATAAGTTAATAGTGGAAAATATCATAACTCATCACTATTTCAATGTCATATGTCGGAAAAGAAACTAAAAAATATTGATGATTTAGCACACTAGATGGTGTTGGAGAGTACATTGGCGCTCAATGTCTTCTTTTCCACTTTAAAACTATATTAATCTATTCCATCCATTAGGAAAAGGGGGTTTCGGTCACGAATGCAGCAGCGATAATAATTATTCAGTTACGTGGGTACTGCTTATAAGTGAGATGTTTAGTGCATGTAGTATGAGTCTGGGAAATCTGTAAACGTTCATGATTCGGCCCATAGGATAGGATGTGGTCTTGTTTTGACTTTATTACTCCAATCATGATAATCAAACATGAAAATTCGTTGGTGATTCTCGAGGGCTTGAAAAAGAGACTTGCCCATGGTTTTTTATTAACTTGTAAAAAGCATACAACAAGGTACCTAGAGAAATACTTTGGTGCACAATGACGAAGAAGGACATTCTTAGATATACATTAATATAGGGCTTGATATGTATTGAGAAGTAAAGACAAATCTTAAGACATGTGGAGGAGCAAAAGATGATTTTCCAATTACAATTAGCCTTCATCAAGGCTCGACCCCAAGCCCTTTTCTTTTCGCTATAGTCCTAGATAAGTTAACACAATAGATACAAGGATATGTGCCTTGTTGTATGTTGTTTGCAAATGACATTGTTTTGGTATATGAGACCAGGAAGGGGAAAATGCTAAGTTAGAACGATGGAGACAAGAGTTGGAGTTGCGAGGTTTCAAATTATGTCGGACCAAGATATAGTACTTTGAGCATAATTTTAGCACAAACGAGATAATGAGAGACATTATAAAGCTAGAAGAGAAAGAAGTCTCTTTAAGTAGATTCTTCAAATCCCTTGGGTGCCTATTTCAGAGTAGTGGGGTATCTAACGAGATGTGACCTAAAGAATTAAGTGTGGGTGGCAAATTGGACAACATCTATGAGATCAAGGTGTGCCCATAAAGTAAAAGGGTAACTTTTGTCGAACGATCATTAGATCGACGCAACTATATTAATCAATATGTTGGACTTTTAGAAATGATCATAGTAGAAAAATATGAGTAATAGAAATGCAAATGCTCGATGGATGACTGGACATTTTTTGAGAAATAGAATTCAAAATGACAATATAAGAAAGGGTTTAGAAGTTGCAAATTGAGGAAACGATGAAAGAGAATCGTTAAAGATGGTATGAACATGTGCAAAGACGAGGTATTATCAGCAAACCGATAAGGGCCATAGAAATTTGGAGCTCGGTATACTTAAAAAAGAGGTTGAGGAAGACCAAAGATGACTTAGAGGACAGGATTGGAAAATTATATGAATGATTCAGACTTACAAATTGAAATGGTAGAAAATCAGATTGAATGGAGAAGAAGAATCCATGTGGGCAATCATTGGAACTAATATATTGATTAATGTAGAAGACCACAATCTTTTGTGATCTAGGCTCTGGCATTGTTGATCGCAACGTTTGCTTAAACTAGCCAAATAAAGCTTTTCTTTTTGAGAATCTTCATTTTTTGATAATTAGGGATGTCAATGGGTCGGACTCGGCTCGGATTATACATACTCTGACTTTGCTCGGATAATAGTCGGAGTTTTTTTTCAGTCCACCTCCACTCGAAGTCAGATTATGCATACTCCAAGTTTACCTCGACTCAAACTCTCGGACCTCCAACGGAGTCGAATGTAGAGTCGGATTATTATCAAACAATATCATTGTGATATTGTACTAATGATTTTAAAGCATAAATTAACAAAATATATTTTTAAATACAATTTAACAAAAATATGTACTTTGAATTCAAGTTTAACAAGAAAAGTAGTCCTACTACTACAATTTAACAAAGTTTTCTCGCATTTTGATTTTGTGTATTTTATTTCTTTTGATTTGATTTGTCGTATTCTGATTGATTAATATAAATAAAAATATCAAGTAGTTTTTCAAAATCGAAAATTACAATTAGTATGAGAGAGAGCTTGAATTAGTCACGTCTAGAGTTTTAAAGGAAACAAAATATAGGTGTATTAGTCAAATTCAAAGTTGGATTCCTTTCAAGGTCGGAGTCGGGTCGGAGTTTCGGATTTTTATTAAGGTCCAACTCCGGTCCGTCTCTAACTCGGACTCGGATCGTAAAGTCGGAGTCGGATGACTTTTTCCTCAGACTCGAATCGAATTATTTTCCTCGGATCGAGTCGGACTTGGGTCGAATTCGGATTGAATTGCCATCCCTATTCATAATGATACTTTAGGACTGCGAGTTAACGCCTTTCTTCAAATAGTGTGCTACACGAAAGCTTAAATATCCATTGTTGGATACTTATTTAATGGATGATATAGTTGAATAGTTATATTAATAATATCTACATAGGAGATCAAGGGTATGGTTGCCTTGTTTGTATAGGGGATATCTTGATACACACGTCGCACTGTGAATTAATGCTTCCTCGACTAAAGTTCTTGCTGGTTATCTGCACTCTTTGGAGATTGTGATCTTTTAGAGTTCTCTTTCTGAAAATTCAAATCCACCGATATTATTTTACTAAGTAATGCTTGTTAAATTACTAGAAGTATAAATGAAAAATCCTTTGTTTGCATACAACAGATAGCTGAAGAAATTCTTTGTGGATAATGTTCTGCTAAAACCCCATAATATTGAAGTGTTTTAGCTTTTAATGACTGAATTTTTCTAAAGATAGAAAATTTTCAACTATTTGCAGATCACAACTTCACAATTCACATGCTCAGAGATATATAGTAGGAATGTAGGATGCCATGATATTATGCTTTTTTGTAATCAAATATGTTTTACATGAATTGGGGATTTCTCCATGCAGGGTGGACAGATAAATGCTATTGATTTCCACCGAACAAGTGATCTGTTGGTTACAACCAGTGCTGATGATTCGATACGCTTTTATGACATTGTTAATGCCAAGTAAGTTCTCAGATTCAGATAATAGAATTAATGAACTTAATGTCTCATTAATATCTTTCTTTTGTATTTGTTAAATGATGACACAACTTATTAATGAATGTCTGTTAATATTTGTTGGAATTTATTTCCTTTTGCCTGAAAAATATTCAGTTCATCAACTTATATGCAATGTTTTGCAGACTTTTGAAGACAACATATCACAAGAAACATGGTGCTGACCGTATATGCTTCACTCACCATGCTAGCTCTGTGATTTGCTCTTCACAGCATAATCTTGATTTAACAGGAGGCAAAATTAATTACTATTGCTCAGCTGATAATATGTTTATTTAATCATGAACTAGCTTTGGAGCTTGTTTTCTGAATACGTGCTATTATGCTAATATGTTGTTGCTTCTACCTTGGCAGAATCCCTACGATATCTATCCATGTATGACAATCGTTGTCTGCGCTACTTCAAAGGCCATCAACAAAGGTCTACAAATATCCTTCTTTGACTGTCGCTTGTATTGTTGGATCCAGAACTCTGGGTCGATTCCCAGATTCTTTTTCTTAAGACCATGTTAGCTCTAAGGAAATTAAGTGTATAGGCTTGGAACTGTGGTTTTTTTGCTCTTCCTATGAAACCTATCTGTATTGAAGTTTGCCTCAGGTTACTAATTTTTGTCTACTTTTTCTTGCTGTAGAATTGTGTCCTTGTGCATGTCACCAATCAACGATAGCTTTATGTCTGGTTCCCTTGACCACAGTGTAAGAATATGGGACCTTCGAGTAAATGCATGCCAGGTAGGTTCCTAAGCTCTCTATATATGTAATTCTAGAGTCGCTATTTAAAGGATTTGAGTGATTGCTACATTTTGTAATAAACCTATATATTATTTCTTTGGAAAAATTGACAATAACATTCCCAAATGACTGGTTTAGTAAGTTACATAAGACATGTGTAACACTCATACCTTTTCAGTTTATTTTGACACTATCTTTTTCAGTTTCACTTTACAACATGCCATCACCCCATGGCTAGTGTCTTTGCCTTGGCAGGATTTGAGGGTTTGGATGTACACAACAAAGAGAATGTTTTGAATTTACTTTAGTGGAAGTTATTTTTTGTTTGACAATTATTGCTTCTTTCTGATTTTATCCTTATCTTTTATGTCGGGTGAGGTGGGGGTGATGGGGCTTTGATTAATCTTTACTGGAGGCAGTAGGTAAATGAGAGTGAGGTATGCATAGTTAAGTTGTATTCGTGAAGATTAGATGCTGGCTTTAGTCGCTGGAATAGAGATGTTTTTGGCAATATTATCAATTTAGCTTTTAGTAGTGATGGTGGTAGTAAGTTGAAGAAGCAGGGTGAGACCATGAAGGCAGGTGGGCATTAGGTGGAGGCAGGAGAGATAAAAGCAAAGTTTCTGAAAAATGACTGAATTAGCAAGTGATTATAAGAAATAAAATGCCATAACTCCTTATTCCAAAATATGAGTTGGCTACATGAATATTAAAGTCTAAAGGTAAATAAATCTTGACCAATTTTATATGGAACCAAAAATAGGACTATTCCTCTTTGAAAAGAATAGGACTATTCCAAGTTTTAAAAGTTGTGGTCATTGACTACACATCATAAAAGATCATGGATATTGTTGTGATGGCAATAATGGTTGTGATGTCCCAGGCATGACACCTTACGACTCATTTTGTAGTCCCATCTTAATGTGAATTGTTACTTTGGAAATTTTCATTTAATCATAGTAGTTCAATTTTTCTAGAGCATAGTTTAATTATAGTAAATCTTTTAATAGATTTTTAGAACGTAATACGTATTTTAGATAAATCATGAAGTCTAATATCTTTTAACAGTTCGCTTAAAATCTCTTATAAAGCTTAAAAGTGCAATCATTTTGTTGCTACTTCTCGCAATACCTTCGCCAAATTTAACCAAACAAAGCAAACATCAAATCTGAACATACCAATTACCAACCAATTTACGTTCATCTATAATCTGAACAAGTACGATAAACCAAAATCACATAGTAATTTCATCCAACCAACTTCTACTGCTACTAATCGAATATGTTTTTTTTTTTTTTTTTTTTTTTTTTTCTCCGTTTTTAGGCTCTCACTTTAATTTATCTTGCATTCAATTCATGGACCTCAAATCAATCAAATAAATTCAAAGAATCTGCTTCAAGCGATTTGCAATTCAATTATACAAAACTCTAAAAAATTGATTCTTATAATTCTACAATTGCACAAATGTTTGAATTATCCAAATTCAATATTCTCAATTGAAATAAATTGCTAAGAGAATCACAAATGGGACTAAAAGTAACAATTTGGTGTACAAAAGTTTTTATTGTTTTTCCCTAATGTGTTGCCCACCAATGTTATGCTCACGCCTCGTGCTAAATCCACACTAAACACTTACGCTAATCTTCTTCGTCCCAAAAACTTGCAATTAGAACCCTAATCATTAAGCGTTCAACTAGGTTAAAATCAAACCAAACCAAAAATCCCTCACTTTATCATAAAATATGTCACTGCTAAGTGGGCATATGCTTTTGGATTTTTGGGTTAATAAATTGATTACTATCTCTTATTAAGATGAAAGGACTTATGTAAGTAAACAAACGTCTAACTTAATACCTATTAATTCAATATATATCCCTTGCGAATACTAATCAATCTTTGCATTTAAGATTTACTTCCAAACCTCCATAAAGGTTTAAGAAACTAAATTGCTTCAAGTAAAATGCATAATAAATACTATCAACATCAAAGATTTTTTTTCCTCCAAGCTAGGAGGTTAATGCTCATAATTTGCAAGTTAAAACATCTAATTCAATAAAAGTTTCATGCACCTAACCTTTAAAAATAAGGTCATCAACTATATTTTGGACTCACAAATGATTGGAAGAATCAACGATATTAATTTGGTTGTCATAACACTTACTCAAAAACCAGTGGAGTTGATTCTCCTTCGTCTTGAAAATAATATTTACAGAATTAATTTTCCTTCGTGTATCTTCATTTCAAATATTGTTTTAATGTATGCCCATTTATCTAGTTTGAAACATGCATCTTGGATGCTCCCTTATTTTTGATTTGCTTCTTATAAGCCGAATATTCTAACTCATGGCAATATGGATTTAAATGTCACTTTGAAGAACAATCCCCTGAAGTTTTGAGGTACAATTCGATTGTTGGACTAAGTAATACTAAAGTAATATTACGAACAATCCACCTACGCTTGTTAGACTAAGTAAGACTAATCTAATATTAAGTAATTAGAAAAAAAAAGTCAATTAACTCATTTCCATATGGGTTAAAGATTAAGAAAAAAGTCAGTAACAACAAGGACCTTCAAGGGTGGAATCATTTAATGCATATAACTATCTCAGTGTCTTTGTATAAATAAATTGAAGTTCAGCCCCTCTTGTATGTGACCTTCTCACCATGAGACGAGTCCATCAAAAAGGCCCATTATCCTAAAGGTTTCTATTATTAGGCTATTTGACTCAAGTATGGGGCACGTGTCACAATGAGACCGTCTCATGCAAGAATTTGTGATTAAAGTTTAGCGAGAACTATCCTGATCCAAGAACCAATTCATGGGTGGAATCTACTAAGTGTATGTTCTATGCTATAAGGATATTTTATGTATGTATGGTTTGTGAAGCAGTATAATTATCTCGGTAATAAATGATAAATATTTTTGAATTGTAACTATATTATATAACTGGGTAGACTTCAAAAAAGTAAAAAAAGGAAATTAAATAATTAGAGATAAGTGGGCTATTAGTAATATTAGAAGAATTAAAAATCACTGACAACTACTTAATTTTTCCTTTTATTCTTATTAATTTTGTTAGAAATAAAACCTGGTGCCTGGTGTCCCGACCTGATTTATCCGGGTACACTGATAAATTGGGCTGGGACACGGGTCGTTACAATATATGCTCGACTTACTAGGTACCCGGCTTTCAGGTACCCAAAATGCCGGGTACCTGGTTATAAACACCCCTTATCATTACCTCATCTTTGCTTTTCGTGCTTTGATTCAAAAATTTGCTATGCTCCCAATTTGCCAAGTTGCCACCTGCAAGATTTTGACTTGTCTCCAAATCTCTAGCTTTGCATTGACATTGTTTCGTAGTTTCATCAACCAAAAGTTATATTTTGCATTGATGCCATTCTTTTGTATCATTAACCAAAATAATTGAATAGTACTTGTAGCTTATGCCAAAGTACTTCACCATGACATCTTATACATCCAATAGTGTTGAAAATAAGAAAAGACTTCTAATAGAAGAATCACGCATCATGGTCTTCACTTTATCATAGATATTCATAACTATATGTATATCAATAAAAGACACTCCCTCTGTTAAATAGTCCTCTCAATTTTTTATTCTTATCTACACGTTTCCTTACTCTTTTAGTACCACTCACACAATTTAAATTTCAAGAAAAGTGTGAAATCCCTTGTTAGAAAACTCAGAGGAACATAATATTACACCGTACATCATTTGTCAAAATACACCATCGCACATTTCTTGTCAACTTCTCTTGTCAAAATACACCATGTGCAAGTCTTTTTGCCTTGCCTTGTAATATCAATTGTCTCAAAATGTGATATTAAATTTTACACTGCCCAAAATGAAAGGATAAGATGAAGAATTACATTAATTATTTGTACTAAAACACTTATTCATGTGAAGTTGCAAATGATTTTGTAATCAAGGGAATCATATATAATCAATTGTTATTTATTACCTATAAGGATTGTTTACGAAATAATTACTCATAATAAGTTTAGTGTCATGTGCTCTTTCTATGTTTGTGAAGGTTCATATGATGTTGCTACAGAAACAAATTCTTTGTTAGTGTTATCAATAACAAGGGTAAGGTTGCGTACATCCGACCCCTCAAAGCCTACCCTAGGTGGTAGATAATTAATGTCATTGGGGTAATGTAATCTAACTTCATGAATGGATATTATATTTATATTTGTTAGGAAACGGCTAAAACTTCATTGCAATGGGGTTAAGTTGTGAGAATTTTCAAGCTTTGTCTATGATTTTAGTCGCTTTTTTTATCTCTAGAATAGTTGTCTTACTTTTTATTTCAATGTAAAGTGTTGCCTTTCCATAAATACAAAGTTTATCATATACAATGGTTTTACATTGTTTACCTAATTTTAACTCAAATTTTTATGTCGTGAGTCTTACGGATGCTTATTTAGTTAATTCTTATTTAAAGATTTTGTGTCAAGATCATATCGATGTGAGTCTTACGGATGCTCATGATTGTGATACAAGAATTTATGCTATTATCATTAAACAAAATAAAAAAGAGGAATGATATCTAATGTGAAATGCTCATGAATTGTCTTTGCCAATTGCCAAATCATATCTTACAAAATGAGATCATTATTTAAAATTTGTTTGTTTCCTGTGTAAGGATATATCCCATAACAAAAAAATCGTATCTTACAGAATGGGGTCATTCCCCAAAATCAATTATTTATTGTGAAAGGTTAAATTTACGGTCGCAACATACCTCCTTTTGAAAAAGGGATATTCTATATGGTAAGCACCAACAGTGGCAAAAGGCGAGTGATAGCAATTTCTTAAAATTTCAACTCTTGGAAAATTAAGTACAGTAACATTATGGAGGTTAAAACGTTTAATATCCGTTAAGTTTTGGTAAAAGTTATAAATACCCCTAATAAATCCTTAATTTTTTCCACAAAATAGCACTCATCTTTTGAAAAATTAATTACAGTAACATTTCTGTTAAGTTTAATTTCCGTTAAGTTGGGTTTACATTTAGGATTTATTAGGGGCATTTATGACTTTTACCAAAACTTAACGGAAATTAAACGTTTTTACCTCCATAATGTTACCGTAGTTAATTTTCCAAGAGTCGAGTGTCATTTTGTGGAAAAAATTTTAAGAATTGTTATATTCGTCTTTTGCAATAGTTGATGCTTACCATATAGAATATCCCTTTAAAAAAATAATCAACCATATACTGTGCCCAAGGGCCCAAATTACTCTTCTAACTCAGAGAAACCGGCAAGCTGGTTACAAACTAGTCTCCGCATGCATCTAAAAATAAATTCTTGCATGATTTTTCTTCATATTGTGAAATGATTTTCGAATATTATGTTGCACAAACATTGTAATACTGCACTGCTGATGAGACTCATGGTTAAAAATGTGTTTCGCAATAAATGCTGCTTTCTGAATAGGTTAAATCTCTCTGTTTCTCTACTTGTAACCCTTTTTCACCAGATTTGCCACCTGTACTTTTTCATTATTAGATGCAGGAGGCCATAAGTAACTGTAATTGGTCTAGGAAATAATCACTAATCTGTGATATTAATGCATACCCTCTGTAATCAGTTATTTCATTACCATGTAATTTAACTCATAATGATAGCCAGAAAAGACTATTGATCTAGTAATGATATCAGAAATGATTCCTAGTGTTTTCGAGTTTTTATGCATTTCTTTGTACTCATTTGGCTTTCAGGGGATTTTACATTTGCGTGGAAGACCATCAGTTGCATATGATCAGCAAGGCCTTGTTTTTGCGGTTGCTATGGAAGGGGGTGCCGTCAAATTGTTTGATTCACGCTCTTATGATAAGGTTTGGCACCAGATGACCTAGGTAATTCGACTTTTTCCGTTTATTCTTGTTACTCATTTTGATGTTTTCTTGATCTTTCAGGGTCCATTTGATACATTTTTAGTTGGTGGAGACAATGCAGAAGTCTGCGATATAAAATTCAGTAATGATGGGAAGTCAATGCTCTTAACAACCACAAATAACAATGTTTATGTTCTTGATGCATATTTAGGAGAGAAGGTTTACCTTTACCTTACATAGTTGATTCCATTTTCTGATTTGATGTATGTTAATTTTAGTGTAAATATGAGGTTCTAGGAACTCTAGCTTCGCTGCTACTTCAATATGAGAAACGTTTTTCATAATTATTTGCTCATGCAGCACTGTGGATTTAGCTTAGAGCCTTCGCCCAGCACAATAGAAGCAACATTCACTCCTGATGGACGATATGTTGTCTCAGGTATGTAGTATTCCTTTTCTACGGTAATGTGCAGAAAATAAACGCTTGCTGTTGAGATTTACACCTTGTGACTTTAATTAGTTTGTGTCTTGTGTTAATCTTTCGATCTAAGTACTCTGTTTGAAATTAATTGGGTATGAAACCTAATGGACTCCATGACAGTTTCATGTGATCTAGGTCTGGAATTCTGGATACAAATTTTGGGTTAACTGCTATATTTTCTTTTGCATGCAGGTTCAGGTGACGGAAGCATGCATGCTTGGAACATAGAGAGAAGAAATGAGGTGGATGATTTTTATTCAGTTCTTTACAATTTTCCTTTTTATAATAGTTCCTCTTATCCGGTAGCTTTGTTGTCAAGCCTGCTAGTCTCAGTTAGACTTTTATTTTGGTGAAGGTGATAGGGGCACTAATAATGCTTTCTTTTAGTTATTATCATCAGTTTTGGTGATAATATATTCCTTGATATTGTTGAGACCATATTTTTTCGTGAGTTCGTTTGTTGATGAAAATTACCTCGGGGCTAGTGTTTGAAGCAAGTAACCGGTGATATCCACCTGGAATCTGATATTTAGGTCCTTGGGTTAGGGCAACAAGGCACCAAACGCAAGTCTTCGTAACCACTAAACTAGGACACTTGAGGATCTTTTGGCTTTTGAAACTAATGATATACGACTAAAGCCTTACCATTAATCCTCTTGGCTTACACTTGATCTTGCCTTAGACCTCTTTCTGTAAAGGTTATTTCTGCATATGAAAGATGCCATTGTTTCTATTCAAATAAAGTTGGGGAAAATTAGCCTTAGTTTGGGTACTCCTCAAAAGTGAATAAATTATTAGAGTTTTGTGATGCTTACTGAGATTGAAGAAATGGATGTGTTATTGTAACTCCATATGATTCAGTTGATGAGTCTACAGAGAATTAGAATTCCTGTGCTGTTTATTGAAAAAAGTAGATCCAAACCATTAAGAGAATGCAAAAGACAATTATTTTCGTATGGAAGACCACTTTATTTTTAATTTAAATAAGAAAATCTAACGTTGATGACATTAAAAGTGAATTTCTAGGAGACAACAAGAGGGAGAATGGTATCCTTATTCGTCTAATGACTTGGCTAGTGCAATTGTGATAACATATAGGATATTAAGGGGTTGAAGTAACTCTCAAGGTGATTGACTTAAAAGGCTTCACATATCTATATAATTCAGGACTTAAGGGTCAGACATTCAATGCCATAAATAACTATCAGTATCGAGATGGATCCTATTGACCTCATATAATACTTCTTGGTACTATGCAATCCTTTGCCGCTGTTTTTTGTTAATGGGAAGGAAGCGATATGGTGCAATAAATGTTCTCTTAATGATTTATGCTATGCTTACAGTAAAAATTTGTTCTATTTGAATGTACAACTATGCTAAAGACTTGGTTCTATTGTGCAAGAATTGTCATAAAAATGGCTCTTGTTCAAATATACCGAATTACTCAGCAAATGAGCTGTTGCTTCATGAAGTATATTAGGTCACTTTGGGAGTACTAGGTCAATTTGGTATTAAATATATTCTAGAGTTGCTGCAGTTTCCTGAAAGACTTTTAGTAATCATGTATCAGTGGTAATACCAAATATATGCTACTTTTTAAATGAGTGAACCCAATATCCAATTGGGTCTGTACAAAACCATTGCCTAATGTAAAGGTTTTGGACACGTAGTCATAGTATGATATTTGCACGTAAAGACAGTTAAGTGGGAAATATAAATTCTTGATTGTGATGTTTTTTTTTTTTTATCTCTACTTGAAGTGGAAACATTTTTTCTATGCCACGAGACACTGCATTGTTTCCCAACATTCTGTATCAAGTTCCAATTTGTCACAGTACAAGTGATAGTAAAGTCTGAATGTGCGCTTCTTTGTAGCCTATTGTCAACATGGATGCTTTTGTGTTCGTAGGAGGCACAAGCGGACCACATGTTACACGAAGCTCTAGGGCATAATTTAAAAAGGAAGCCGTCAAGTACTAGCTTAATATTTCGTTTGATCCTTGCACGTAAAGAGAACATGAACACTAGATGTAGAGCTACATGTAGAGTTAAAGAGATCTTTCATCAATCAATACTCTACATGAGGTTAAATCAAGATTCTTCTTCCAACTTAGCGACATGGACTTAGATCAAACATGACTATGAAAATAAAAGATAAAAGAATTCTTTCATATAAGGGAAATAATGTACAAGCAGGAAGTTGTTAGAACCCAGCACTAGCTGATTTTCATTATCGTTCTGCGTCTTGTCTATACTAGACTGTCATCACTTAAATAAACCTGAAGGACTAATCACATTTTAGATACTTTGTTTGAATGTTGGTGAGCAAATAAACAAAAAGAATTAATTATTAGTTTAGCGGCTTAGTTTTTGTTGGCATCTACAAATGGTAGGTTTTAGGAAGAGGTAGAACCTTATACCTCAGATGGAATGGTCCTGTCATGATCATCTAGACTTGGCGAAAGCACTGAAATTTCGTATATGTTCCCTGGTTGCTGCTATCTTCATCTTTGATAATCTTCCTACCTGTGTTAGATTGTGATTTTGATCCCATCTACTAATTAACAGCACTTATGTCATGTCTCGACGCATATTAATGTTTGTTCGTTACTGTTCTATCCCATTCATTTTGCTACATTTGTCTCTTCAACGTGAGAACATTTTGTCGCAATTGCAGCTAAGTAATGGGACAGAGCAAATACGTCCAAGGAAACCTTAACCTAACACATTTGTTCTTTCCTTACTTCCACACCTCATTCGACCAGTAATATTCTAAAACTGGCCGCAAAACACTATTTAACTGCTTTATTTCAATGATATTTCGACATCCATGGACCGATAAAATAAGCCATATTGTTTTGTCTCAAAATGTCGAATTTGATCTTTCTATAATGATACTTGGTGCTTATTAGTATTCAAAATCTGCTTGTCCCGCAGGTAGCACGGTGGAATAGTCACATTGGGGTTGCTTCGTGCTTGAAGTGGGCGCCACGAAGGGCGATGTTTGTGGCAGCTTCAAGCGTTCTTACTTTCTGGATACCTAACCATGCCAAAATCACTGGGGAATCCAATGCAAAGGAAGCTGATGCTGCCTCTAAAATGGAAGTGCTTCCCCATTGAACCATAATTACTACCCACAGTCTTGAAAAAACTAACGTTAATACATCCAAATTTCAGATACTTGACTTGTTTTACTTTCTTTGTGCATTTGGAATTTGGATGTATTAACATTTGAAGAATTAAGGAGAAACCACAGCTTAGTTTTCCATTTTTTAAGTTTGTTTTATTTTGGTTTTCAATGTGAGAACATTGAATGCAAGAGGAAAGCTCCTTACTTTTACAAATATGTTGTAAGAGAAAAATATTTATGGATGAATTAAAAGTTAAACTACAAAAACTAGATTATTAGAGGAAAAAATTAAGATAATATAATTGTTATCAAGGGTAAGAAATTGTTGTAATATGATAAAGGAAGGATGTTTTAAGGAATTAATTCCTCTATTTTAGGATAAATATTTATCCTAAGGTGATAAAGAGGAAATATTTTCCATCCTTCACCCTTACATTAAGATGATAACTCTTCTTTTCTTCATCCTCATATCACTTTATATCTCTTTCAAATTAAACTTTACTCCAAAAAAAGAAAAACCCTTTACTCCATATCTTAACTTCTTTACATCTTTGATATTGAAATCACAACTTGAATTGTCAACAATTTCAAATAAAATTAAACTCATAAATACTTTAATATTACTGCAAAAGCAAAATAAAAATACAAAATGGTCCATGCCAATAAGCGATGAATAACTCAAAAAAAAAAGAAGAAAAACTAAACCATTATTCACCCCATCAAGTTCCACAAGACCACAACCAAAGTTATCAAATCATGAATTTCAAAATTCTAATAAAAAACGTACTTCAATTCTTCAAATTAATTACCCATGACGTAATAAAATTTCTATTTGATAGTTAAAACCATTATTTGGTTTGACGTACTGAGAGTATTAACTGATGAGCTAACTGTTTAAGCCAACTGTTTGGTAAATAGTTGCTAGTTGAAACCATTGTCTGGTTTGACGTACTGAAAGTACTAATTGATGAGCTAACCATTTAAGCCAACTGTTATTGAGAATTGAGATATTTGATTAAATTATTTAATTGATGTCAATTAGAGAAAACATATGCCAAAAATCAAAGCCAATGATATAAGTTTCTACGAATAGCTTTTTGTTTTTTTCAATGTAGATTTTAGTTAGTTTAAAAATCATTTATCAAACATCTTTTTAGCTATTTGACCAACTAAAAAGTCAAAAATCATTTATTAAACATTATATTGCACTGCCTAAGCAAGTCATTTGACACCCTCAAGTTATATTTGAGTCAAGAAAAAGTTGTGTTGCACAAACACGTCCTAAGATCAAGTAGGTTATAAACTTATAATAACATACCCAAACATTTTAAATATTCATCTACATTTAATCATTGCAATAGTAGTTACTCCCTTTATCTCTTTATTTAATTACTTAAATATTACTCCTTCCGTTTCCTAACGTTCTTCCCATTTAGAATATTTTATTTTGGAAAGAGAAATTTGATTAAGATTTTTAAGACATATATAGAAGACAAAATATATCCATGTGAGATTTCGTTAGATTCGTCTTTATGTATACTCTTTTATTATATATTTTTATTATTTTTTATGATGCGTATTTAGAGATATTTAGGCTCAAAATTTACTTTGAAAACTGTGCAAAAAGTATGGAAAAACATTTGGAAACGGAGGGAGTATTCAATACAAAGTAATAATCAACTTAGAATAAATATATTAAATACTTTCAAAATTATTATTTTATCTATATTGATCTTATGAGACTCAATTCTAAACTAGTAATAATATCAGAAATATATGTTCATTGTGCTAGTAAAAATCAATACTTTATATTTTATTTTAATAATATCAAAAATAAAACATAGGGAAAATAGCATGCTCAACAAATAAAATGAGTGAATTTGATTCACAACTTTAATGAATGAATTTTATTCACAACTTTATTGGTTAGGTTCTTTGAATAGTTCAATCAAATTAATGGAAGATTAACTCTCCACGAAGTTGTCAAAAGCTTCAATAATTTTAAGGATATTGATGAAAGATTTATACTCCCTCCTATTAATTTTAATAGTCTCATTTAACTGAATACACATGTCAATGCAATAATTCTATCATTACTGATTCCAACTGTGCGTAGCTAAAAATTGTAAAAAATTGGATATCAATGATCTTTGAATTGAAACTAATCAAATAAGATCTCACTTGACTATTTTATAACTTATAGATTAAGAATAAAATGCAGTTTAAGAGTGATTGATTTATAATAATGTCAAAAGTCAAATAGGACCTGTAGCTTTAATAGGCCGGAGTACTAGAGCATAATACAAAAAAAATAAAAGGTATTAGATGATCATATATACTTCCTCTAGTTTTTAATAGTTGTTACATTTCTGTTTTCTACGCTATCCAATGCATGATTTTAATCTTTAGTATCTCTAATTTCATATGATAAAAAATTCTAAAAAGTTAATATCAAGAAAATACACATTAAAACGAAGCAAACAAGATCCCACTTGACTATGTTTTACATTATACTTTGAGAACTATATATCAAATAAGATCAATTAGTGAACAGTAGTTGCTACAGGAATTGTAGCAACTAATAAAATTCGGAGGAAATATGTGGCTTAAAGATCCTTATTTGCATTGTAGTATTGTCTCTATTTCACTTAGTTGATTGCTTTTGACTTTTTATACAATTTTTAAGTAGGATTTGCGTCTTCATATTTATAAATATATTTAATAAAAAATTATAAAATTTATAAATATATTTAATAAAAAATTATAAAAGAATATATTAAGTTAAGATCTCATATAAATATATTTAAATTTTAAATATCTGTAAGAAATTATGTTTAAAATTCTCTTTTCTTATATCTTCCAATTGGAACATGAATCATTTGCTTCAACTCAAAAGTCTACATTTCTAATCATAAATGCATGCACAATTTACTTGCTAACTATAGAAATAAACATACACAAATATTAGATAACATCAAAAAAAAAATATGTAGCTTGAGAATTTTTTCTCTCTATATTTACTCTCTCTTTAGTATTTTAGCGGGTGTTTGATTATAAAAAGTGAAAAGAAAATGGAAAGGAAACTGATAAGGGTTATCGTTGTTAGTTGTTTCGTATAATCATATATTAGAAATACTTTTTTACCAAAAGTGAAACAAATTGGAGGAATCAATTGCCAAAAGAAAACAAAAATGATTATCTAATTATCTTAACAAATACAAAGTAATAGATTTTCTTATCCGTTTCCCTTCCTCGTCCAAAAAAAACATACCAAACACACCCTTAACTTTCATTACTTCTCCACCCCTTATGAGTTGAGTATTTTGGTGTATAAGATTAAAATTAGACCTGTCAAACAGATCAGGTTGGGTCAGATTCAGGTTCGAGTCATATATAAACAGGTCAGAAAACCTTTAACCCAAACCCAACCCACTTAGTTAATTGAGTCGAAAATCATAACTCTGACCCGACCTGCAACAGATAAGGTTGACCTGATTTCGACCCACTTAACCCGTTTATAATTTTTTTGTTTTCGTTTTAAGGTTTTTAACGTTGATTAAATCTAATTTTTTAGGCTTTGATTCTAACTTTATGTTTTTTTGTTGTTTATTTTGTACTTACTATGACAAATAAAAAAATATTAAATGAACTAAGTTTAGCTTATACTTATTGATTAAACTCGAAATTAACACATTTAATTAAATGAATTATACAAGTTTTTTTCAGGTTTAAAATTTTGACTTGAACCTAAACCATTTAATAAACAGATCAGGTCGGGTCGGCCCATTTAATTAATTGGGTCAAAAGTGTCAACCCAAACCCACTTATTTCGAGTTAGGTTTAGATTGGGTTAGCAGGTCGGATCAACTTTTGTCAGCCCTTATTAAAATTATTTATAGCACGAAAATTTTAAGGTTATTCATTAAGATTAGTAGAATACCAAGTTCCTTATTCCACACCAACATACATTATTAACGTTAATTATGATGTAATTAAATTGGAAAAACAGTATAATTTCATTGACAAAAATAGCATAATTTCAATTTTCATAGAGAAAACGCAAAGTCAACATTAGATTGGACCAATTGAGCATAATATCATTAGCAATCTCAAAATTTGATTAGTGATCTATAGTACTACTTGCTACTTCTATTAAAGTGTAACTGTAGAATTTTAAATTTTAAATTTTAAATTTTAAATAATTTTTTTTAACCAAGAATTTGATAGAATCTTTTTTCACTCAAGGGGTACCAACAAGTATAGCCCATATGCTATATCTTTACCCTTAAAATATGACTTTATGCGAGATATTAGGCTGATGACCATGACCATAACCATAACCGTTAATACATTTAGCGACACTCACATAATATCCTCTTTCTCCTAGATAAATACAACATCTTCCAAAAATCTATCAATTTGGTAAAGGTCTTGAATTTAATGCTTAACTAATTCTCTGTTTCTCTCAACCTATTCTATAAAAAAAAAAAAAAAAAAAAAAAAAAAAAAAAAAAAAAATATTTGATCATACAAAGATATCTTATTGGTGAAGCATGACTAATATCTCTTCATTCTTTGGCTGTTACAACTTGCTTGTTTCACGCTTCATCTGTGATCATTGTTGTCTTTTAGGCTATCCAAAAAAAAACATTTAGCCACAAATTTAGGTATTAGATATACAACATAAAACATGATTTAGAAGATAATGAATAGTATATAAGATATCATATATTGACTTTGAAATATCTCGTGATCAAGAGACATGAATAGTATACACAGAAATTAACAGCGACTCATCCCAAGACCAAGTAGGCAGAGCTGAACTTTTGAGTAGTGTAACATAATTCTCTTTTGAATTTGTAAAATTCGCTAGTCCGATACCATCCACAGTTCTTGTTTTCAATTCAGAATTCACGAGGAGATTAGCGAATCATGTAACACTGATCCAATATTCACCTGACCTTATAACCGAACCTGACTTCGAAATGAATTTAAAAATATATAAATACCAATGTGGAGATGTGGACACAAGACCCGATTTTGAATCGACCCGATGACCTGAATGAACCCCTCTTATGGTTTTGAATGCCCAACATCCAACGTTTATCGCCTTTGTAGAACACAGTAGTCAGTAACCATCATTTCTCCAGATAGCTTGAAATAATTGGGCAGGGAAAAGATATTTATAAAGTTACAGCCAAGTAGAGGAGAAAAACCTGTTTCAAAAAGTCCAAAAATTCCAGCAATGCCCACACTCCACAGGTATGCAAATAATGGGCAGTGGGCACTCTACAAGCTTATTTGTGGGGTTTTTAAAATGACATTTTCTTCAGGCAATTCCATGTTATTTATGTCTGCTTCTAAATGATGGTTCTCTTGTACAGCATCTTCCCCACCTGTTTCTGAAGCCCTTGATAAAAACCTAAAATGGTGGTGGGGACTTACAGCAGGAATATTGCTGTTATGATAAGATCGAGAACTCGACATTAATTGCATAGATTGTTTTTTCTCATTTGTTTCACGCAATGAAATCCGACAGACAGGGCAGGTGCAATGCTGTAAAAGCCATATATCTATACACTTGATGTGGAAGTAGTGACCACAGTAAGGCAGAATTCGCAATACATCTTCCTTGTGATATTCAGCCAAGCAAATGGAGCACCTACAAGAGTAGAAAGGATTAGTCAAGTTATGATCACAGACAACAAAATGGCATGACAAAAACCATCCAGTGGATACTACTTACTACTATACAATTTGGCACTTATGGGGAAAAAGATCAGTATATTAGCAGACACAATGCTTTAACACAATGGATAAAAGCTGAACTACGATAATATTTTAATAAGCATATGATTATGTAAGTATGTATTCCGTGTCGTAGCAATAATATCCCCTCAGTCGGCAAAAGAGGTGGGATGTATGCCGCTTAAATACTATAATAGAAAAGAGGTCATTTCCAATGATCCTCGGCTTGTAAACATAACCCTTCTGCTTCAAAAATAATGATGACGTATATTTCAATGGGAATATAATTTAAACACCAAAGGTAATTGTTGATCACACTGAAAATTGGAATAGATATATCTAATAATAAGAATGATATGAAGGTAACTGCAAATAAACAGTTCAATGGAAGTCCTAAAATATTCTCTAAAATTATCATCATGTTTCATCCATGAGCACTAGTTAGTGATCTTCTATGGAAAACAGAAACAGTGACCAAAGTCAAACCCTGTGATAGAAAGAAAGAGTACACAGAGGAAGCCAGGAAGGCAAGGGCTACCAAACAATTACTATAATACATTACATTTCCATACCCCAATGCCACTGAGTAGCTCTCACCCAAGCGTGATACAGTACCCTTATAATGAACGACTAATAACAAAGAGTTTGTCTTCAATTGACACTCGGGTGCAAACATCATTTGTAACTTTACTAAAATAAAAAGTTAAAAAAGATTTAGTGATTTTACTAAAATAAGTGATTTTACTACAGTTCATTAGAATCCAAAACCAAATTATAAAAATAGCCTGCATGGAAAATTAACAAAGGCTACCAAACTCTCATTATGGTGTTTAGTCCTACCTCCTTTAGAATCATACAAATGCAAGTTAAAAGAACTACATTTTCCAGTCCATAATTTTCCCCTTTACCTTCCATAATTGTTTATTCCTCATATTTTAATCAAAAAGCAAAACAAATCTACTTCTAGTATCAAAAAACTATAAATGGATAAATTTTCACTTATCACCAATCTTAGGTACTTCCAATCGTATTCATTTTCAATTTCCATTGAAATGATTATCCGACATTTTCATTACTTTCTTCACTTAGAAGTATAACATCAGACTGTAGCTATGTCATTCAAATATAGAATATCTGAAGTCATCTTCATTCACCTCTACTAGACTAATAGCTCTTATCTCAACCTATTAAACCATAATGGGCCCTTATCAAACCTTGATTTTCTTAAAAAAAGTTAAATATGTGAAAGAGATCCACCTTAATTAGTTAATTACCCTTATTTGATTTGAACTTACTTCTCTTCATCTGAATTCTGAACTAGTTGACCCAAAACTTAAATTTGATATCAAGTATCAACAACAAAAAGAATGCAAGTGAAGCAAATCAAAAATTCTAAATATCCCATGCTAAAACTCTTAAGGCTACAAAAAAATGAGAAAGAAAAGAAATGCATCAGCTCAGCTAAATATGTTGGTACTCCTAAAGTACTACTTGAATCTCACATTTAACCCAAAGAGGGAAAGATAACCAGTAAAAAGCTTACTGAATACTATCTCGATCTCAATTAGTTTGCTACATTCCCGATGATTTGCAACACAAATCTCCTCTACATACTCAATATCTATATTCTATCGTCATCTTATCCACGCATTTCTTTCATCACTTTTTTAAAAAAATTCATTTTTTACTAATAAATCTCAAAGTTATATAATACTTCAAAACAAATAGCAAATTAATAGAGAAAATACATACAATTAGAACAAAAGTAGAATCATATCTATACATATGAAGTATATAAGAACTTACTGCCCACTATTCGCCGAGGAAAAATAATCATCACCATACTTTTTGGTCGGAAAGTTGGCAAGTATTGGAGGATCGACACCATTCATTCCTGCCTCCAACTGCAACACAAACGGAGAGATCATCAACTACTAATCAGTTAAAGAAAACATATAACCGATCGATGAAGCAAATTAAATCCCAGTATTTATTTCTAATTTAGAATTATTAAATTGGTAGTTATTCCCAATTTGGGGGCCTTAGCCAAAATTCCAAAACCACCAAACCTTAAATTCAGTTACCAAAAACAGATGATATAGGTAAATCATAGTAATATTTAAAGTAATTTTGCTAAATTAGATTTAAAAAGTAAAAAAATAAAGAGAATCTAACAGAATTGAGATTAAAAGTAGCAGCAGAAGCAGCAGCAATATGACGACGCATAATTCGACGAGAAGCACGCAATCGAATTCGAGCACGGATGAGTTTGGTGCATATGAAGACTATGAACACCATGCTCACCACAAATCCAATCACTGTCATCACTAAATTAGTTTTCGCAGATGTCATCTTTACTCTTTCGTTTATTAATCTCGATTATCACCATCAAATTGCTCCTCAAAACCCTAGAACCAAAAAAGTGGACAAAATCTAGAGTGGAATTAGATTGTTTTAGGAAGGATTATCGGGGAGTGACCAGTGTAGTGGTGAATAGCCGGAGATTTGGATATCTCATATAACTGCCACTCCAGTTGAGCGTATACAGTGAGAACTACTAATAATTAAGATTTGATTAGATTATTTCCAACTCATACGCTTCCATCTAGTCTAGGAAAAAAAAAAAAAAAAAAAAAAAAAAAAAAAAAAAAAAAAAAAACTCCTACAACGAAATTAATTGCCAGTTCGAATATTATCATATAATACTATAAAAATCTTGGAAAGTTCCAAGTGTTATCATTGAAAGAGTCATGACAATAATCTAAATTAGGTAAAGTATATAGGAAATATTATAATAGTAACGACCTTATAGTATATCCTATAAATACTTTACCTAATAATTAAAATATGTATCGGGTTAATAATTCAGATAAAACGTCATTAATTATTTACCAAAATTAACTAGTTGCTCATACCATTTTTCTTTTCTCAAACTTCATTAATATTTTCAATAATAACAATGAGCTTAAATTACATTAAGGAAATACAGAGTAATAGGGGAACATGAAAAATTAATGAAATGTTTTTAGTCATAGACAATTTTATGTTGCCGTTTCTAGAGTGGCTAGCAGGAAAGAACTAAAATTCTTATATGCGATAAGGATGGTGAAATATGTCATCGTACTGAGAATGTAGTATATAAAGAGGTGTTTCAAAACTTATAAACTCTTTATTAACAACTTATTTTGTATTTTTTATATTTAATTCTTTTTAAAATTACAATGTATGTATGCAAATAATTTATTACGCACCTTTATTTAATATTTTCGTTCGTATAAAATATCATTAATATATAAACATATTTAAAAATCCGTGCATTGCATGGGTTTCTATCCTAGTAAGTAATGTTTCTAATAATTTTTGAATTTTAGACGAAAATTAGAAGATAAAAAAAAGCTTTGTATAAGTAAAAGTTTAGTTTTTTTTTTCTCCAATTAGATATCGTAGAGGTGTTCATTCGGGTCAACGGGTTGATTTCGGTTCAGGTGTTTCGGGTCGGTTCAAAATCGGATTTTGTGTTCACATTGATTTTTACATAATTGTAGATTCATTTTAAAGTCGGGCCAAATCGAGTTCAGTTATAAAGTCGGGTGTCTATCGGGTCATCGGGTCTGTTTTGAACACTATGCAACATTTTTCATCAAAAACAACTTGTTTTTCAATGTTAGTTTAGGTGGTTGCTTGTAGGAAGTGTTTTTGGTTGTGGTTTGAGCTCACACAATTCTCTTGTTTTGTTCATTTTGGTGATTAACATGTTGAGCACTATGCTTTATAGGAAAGGAAAGTTGAGTTGAGCCAATATTGAAGTTAGATTCTTGTGATGGAAATGTTAATTTTATGATTTGAGTTTTTTTTGAATTAAGTGAGATTGTTTTTTAAACTGGCGAAATTAACTTAAAATTTTAATTAGGTTTTTTGAGTGAAAATCAAAAAGGAATTGCATCGAGTGGGTTTGATTCAAAGTGTAAGTGTGTTAAGTGTTCAAATATATTTTTATAATATGTACATTGCACATGTCCACACTAACAAAATATTAGATTTGTAGAAACCTTTTGATGTAAAAAATGTTTTTGCAACATAATTTTTCACAAAAAAGTTGCTCTAGGTGAAATCAATGTAATTTAATGGAGTTATTATAGTTTTGTTCTCTAAGTTTGTTACCAAGGGGTTTGTAGACAAACCAAAAATAGTGGAAGTGCGTATTATAATGCGATATTGTTGGTGAAGTCCATGTAATTTAATGGAATGATTATAGCTTTAATCTAGAAAGAGGAATAAACTGTAGGTTCTTAATGGGGTATGTAGGTGGAGTCAATGTTACTTTTAACGAACTATTTTTTTAAGAAAACTAAAAAAAACTATTAATTAAGTATGTCAGTCCAATTTCTACTTTTGAAGACTTTCTGATTTTTATGATAGGAATAATAGAAAAGGATAAAATAGAAATAAACATTTATTAAAATTTATAGTTAGGCATTTAGAGGATGAGAATACAAGATAAAAAAAATTAATAATAAGTAGTAAATTTTATTGTGTAATGAGCTTGAGAATTTTGTGGCCAAAAAAATAATCTAGGGTTGTATACTTTTTCCCTATGTAAGTTTCTATCTTAAAGGGAAAAAAGGAAAGTTGTAGGGGATAATATGTCCACTTTTTTTACTTGTAGAAAGAATCAATAATACCAAAACCCAAGGTGGATTGAGGGGTGTGCTTTTGTGCAAGCATAAAATGATTTTGAAACTCCAAAAAATACTTTGACAATTTCTACCATGAATCTCTCAAGTCTAAGCATACATTCATTTCACTTCAAGACTTTCAATAATACAGTCTCAAGTAGAGGTGTTCAACGGGCCGGGTCGGGGCAAAATTTAAATGGGCTGGGGCGGGGCGGGTCATGTCAAATTATAAACGGGCCGGGGCGGGTCAGGCCCATTTAAATTCGACCCACTTTGACCCTTTTTTAAAAAGTTCATAGAATAGCTTTTTTTATTATTCTTTATGGCCCGTTGGGTCGATCCACTTATGTATAAAATAATTACAATTAAAAAATTTTAAAAAAAGTGGTAAATTTTTTTCCGCAATTATTATTTATAATTTTCCGACCCGGCCCGGCCCGACCCATTACACCAAAGCCCGTTAATGACCCGCCCCATTATTGACCCGACCCGCTAATGACCCGTTAAAATGTGACCCGACCCTTGACCCGTTGGGTCGACCCGCCCCATTGAACACCTCTAGTCTCAAGTAAGAATTTGTGCAAGACTTTTAAATTTTCTATAATTTTAGAGTTCGAGCATACCTTTTAAAGACGGCTCCTAAGCCCTAGTCGAGTCTGAAACCTTCGCCTATTCCCCAAAGCAGGACACATCTGTTATAAATATAAGTGTTTGGCGAATAGCCTCTTTGCATATATTTTTAGCGTATTCAAAAATGTTTTGTGAAAGATAATAAAATTAGTTTCTAAAGAGTATTTTGCAAAATGGGAAGTACACCATATTTAAATATTTCATCTAGAACTTCTCTAAAGTCTAAATAAATAATTTTGACAATTACTAGTTAGTAGTTACTAATTCAATGATAACAATTATTTACAAAACTAACAATTACGTACCTTGCAACTACTAATAATTATTCTCACATCTACTTTAGTCGAACAAACTCTCTGCCTAACGGCAAGAAAAGTTGCAAATAAAAGAGTTCATTAAAATAACTTATCGAGTAATATTAGCACAAATAAATAATTAGAAGGTCAAACCATCTAATACCAGTGTTTAACAAGTTAGCATGTTGAAGCTCATTGTTATAAATAGCTATTTTCAAACAAGCTTCAACTAGCATATGTTTGAAATCATAAAATTAACTGATCAAATCAACCACTTTAACTAACTATAATTATCAGCAATCAACTGTTTGTCAAACCCACTAAAGGACAATTTAGCATTTAAATTCTGCCGGAAACGTCACTGGCAGTTTATAAGCTAAACTAACTGCATAAGCACAACAATCTACACATACAGATAAATAGCATAATGTTGGGGACAACACTAAATATTCAGGACTGGATATTACATTTGACTACAGCAATGTATGATCTACTCCTAATCAATATGCACATTAAATCAAATGCTAATACAATTTTGTTTGTTAGTCTAAAAAGCTTCTGCTCATCAGTGAAATCACCAATCACCAATCACCAATCACCATCCCCTCTCTTTTCCACCGATTCTTCGGGCCAGTTCCAAATCCTTCTTCACTGCACCAAGGCACAATCAACAACACAAACCAATTAGTGGTTCACTTAAGATGGGCTACATTCAGTATCTAGGTTAGATGGACTATTAATCTCTTACAAGCTTCCGAGAAGCTTTAATGGCTACATTGGTGTTTCTTGAACATTAGAAAGAAGAGAGATTAGGGAGAGTTTAAGGTAGGATTGATGCTACAGAGAGATAATGGGAATTTAGATATATCTGAACTAATGTAAATTGGGTCTGTTTATAATGTATAGACCCAATTACATACAAAACAAACCTAGCAAAAAGCAAGGGAGTAGCAACCGTAAATAACAAACAGATTTCGGCCATCACTATGCAAAGTCGAGTCGGCTTTTCCTATGACCATCAGGAAAGCTTACTCGGCTTTTCCTTTTGGAACATTGCCCAAGTCATTTTTCATGCTTTTTTCTAGACACTATATAATACTGCTATTGTTACCATATATTCCTAGTGGTATCTCAAGCTAAACCAGGATCCCTTGTAGACTCAAGAGTCAAGACAACCCCAAATATCAACATCAACAAATCAACTGTTATTAATTTACAAAGTGTTAAATTGATTTGATAGATTTAAGTTTAACGGCCTTGAAGTTAATAAATTTTGAATTCTTCACATACTAAACAGAAATTGCCATATTTAATGTGGAGTATTATTCAAGCAAATTTGGAATAATAAAATGAAATTTTTTAATATTCAATCATATTTTTCCAAGTATTAAATTATAACTGGGCTATCTAAAAAACTGCTTATATTACTCCTCATTTTATCAATTTTGCAAATTTTGCAAAGTTTTTTTGATATAATCTTTTATGCTATGCTTATTTTCTAGAAACAACTACCAAATCTCTTTTCAAGCTTTTAAAGCATATCTGAATATCACTAGAAGCAACTCATTTTCAACCTTCCAGAATGGAAGCTTAAAAGTATAAGCACACTAATGACATGTCAGCAAATTGTAGAAATATTAAGCAAACCAGTCAATGGAGCAATTTCTTGACTAGTAATAAACAAATTTCGTTTTCAATCACTTTTTTTCCAAAAAGTTCTCTGATAGAATCTAGAAAATGGGCTTGGGCATCCCAAACAAGGAGGAGAAGAAGTAGTTCACTCATAAACCCAAAGAATGTTCACTACTAAAACCAATTGGTGATAGTAGGAGTTACTCCTTGAGTTTATAAAGTAATGCGTATTCTTCTCTTTCTCCGATGTGGGACAACTCACATGTGGGTAACACATGTGGGTAACACATGGGCACTTCAACATTCTCTCGGGAAAAAAAAAAGAAACAATGCAACATAATGACAGAAGTAGCATTTAGTTCAGATATAAAGTTTCACCAAATTCACAGATGAATGCTAATGTTTATCCATATTGCATATAAAACATAAAATGTGAGGAGAGGACGGCGGAGAAATCTAAGTACTTACTGAGTGTAACTCGTCTGGCATGAATAGCACAAAGCATACTATCTTCGAATAGATGAACAATGACATCTTCAGCAGCCTACAATAAACAGACTACTAAGCTTAAGAATATGTCATGCCAAGAGGATGAGAAAAAAAAAAAGCAGAAGTATGTAAGTAAACAAAGATGATCATTTCAATGCAAGCTCATTATCAGGATGAGAGACCAAGTTTTGAATATCTAAATTATTTAGTCAGTTGAAATTTGAAAAGATCATTTCAACAATCACCTATCTCAGCTAACCTCAATCCAAATCACCGATTTTAGAAGTTTATTTAGGACTGTATTCTTAACTAAAAGAACAATTTAAATTACAATAAATTAATAAAGCAAAACTTCAATGGATTTGGTTATGATGTCTATGAATGTGCAATAATTAGAAACCAAATCGCTGAAAGTCCTTTGAGCCAAAAAAAATACATATATAACATATAGATTTGCACCTCTTGAAGAGCCAACAGGGCTTCAGCTTGCCAACGATTAATGCCAGGGGAAAAATGGGAAGTTATCTCTCTGACCTAAAAGGAACTCCAACCTGTCAGTCTGGCAGTCAATACAGAAACGACATGATCTAAAAAATACAATTTAGCATGTCATTCTAATAAACGAATCAAGAGGCACCAACTACAATTTAACTTTCACATATGAAATTAAAAATTTGATGCAAATACAAATATTAATAGCAAAAAGCTTTCGAAAAAACACATCAAAAAGAGGCGAAGGACCAAAATGTTCACTCTAGTCTTGGAAATGTGTAATAATGAAAAGAGCTTAGTTTTACGAGGCCCGAGGCGCAAAAAGTGAAGATAGGCGCACAATTTCACTAAAAGGCTCCAAAGTCAATTTTAAAACATATTTAATAGTTAAAACAACATGAATCCATGTTATTACAACATGCAGGTTAGATAAACAATACTTTAGCACATAAAGTCATAAGATAATATAGTTCTGAGTTGATGTTATTCTCTTGAAGATCCAAAGGGTATGAAGATGCAGTAGGAGTTGATGAAATTATCGTTCAAATAAAGGGGTTTTTTCTCTTTTAGATTCAAGTAAACAACTATTTTATAAGGGTAATCTAGTAAATCATTCAAAGGTGAGTATTTTAGTACCTGAGAGTAAAAAAAAAAAAAGCAAAAACAAAAGTCGCACGTGGCGCACGTCTTTCTCTCAACTCTTCTACTGCGCTGCGCCTCGAGTCTCTGAGGTGTTTTTCTGGTCTTCAGGGTGCACTTCACGCCTAGGCGCACCACAGGCGCGCTTTTTAAAACTAAGGCTAAGATCTACCTCGTAAATGGTATTTATCGATAAAGAAAAAAGGAAATTGAGATCAAATTCAGGGAAAGATCGACAGATTTTTATATAGCTTTCCCTTCTCCAATAACTACAAGCTACCACCTAATGGGAAAACAATTTCCTCGGTAAGGTATGAGATATATAATTGATTCTAGGGATGGATTCTCCAAAATCCATCCTTATATATTTATTACATACATCACTGGCTTGTTATCCATGTATTTCTCATATATTTACTACATCAATGAGACAATGACCGACTCATTTAGGTTTCTCCTTTGTGCCTAGGCTGAGCACGTTGATCTTAATCATAATACTATTTGAATAGCTGAATGGAGCCGAATACATTTAAATAAGATAAGCTGCTGAGTCTAAGGACAGGATGGTTTGGTTGTCAACGACAATGTTGATAATGAAGTTATGCTTCAATAAATTAAAGATCTTGAAACCCTTTCTTGACCAGCAATGCAGTGCAAAGTTTAAGATACAGATTGTACTTGCAGAGTTTTTAAAGAGATTGGACTGGTTTAGTTGGTGTTCTAGGGAAGGTGCATCAGATCCTAAGAAAGTTATAAATTGAACGTGACCCAAGTAAGAAAAGTGGAGTTATGGAGCACGTATTATTTTAATTCACTAATTAAGCACAGAAACATACATATGCAGTTTATAGATTGCTATTATGCTCAATTTCTCTATTATCGTCCTCCCACAAAAAAGAAAGAAAAAAAAAGCATAGTACTTGAGCAAAAACCCTAATTAGCTAGTTGAGCTCATTACTAGTTGCATAAAAGCTGCTACCCAAGTTCAGACAAACACTATATGAATTCAAAAGCATCAGCATTTAGTAACAAAATCAAATAAAATATATGAAAATGCGTACAAGTCGAGTGAAGGGAGCAATAGGAATCAATAGCTCAAAAGACTTCTGATATTTTCGGATCTCCCGAAGTGCCACAGTGCCAGGCTTAAAACGGTGAGGCTTCTTCTCTACAAAAAAAAATTAAAAAAAAAATTTAAAAAAAACCCATTTTTAATTTCATAAAAAAAACCTCAAAAATCATTTTTCATCACTTCAAGAGTCAAAATAAAATCCAAGTGAAACAATCAATTACTTTGAGTAGAAGGATTGACATTCCTTTTGGTGTTTGGATTCTGCAATTGAAGTAAAATTGAGTAAATACAGTAAATAATCAAAAAAATTCAAACATAAAGACAGATCGAGAGAAAAGAAGAAGAAAACGAACCGTTCGTTGCGAAGTAGCAGGCGTGGAAGGAGTAGCAGAAGACTCTGTAAAGAAAATTAGGGTTTTGAGCATCAAATCAAAATGCGAAAGAAATCAAAGTGAAAGAGAAGAACAAACTTGAACGACGGCTTGAACTCGCTGATTTGTTGGGTGCATTGTGTTTAGTTCTCATGCTGTAATGTCTGACGAAGAAGGATGGATTTCAAATTATTTTTTGAAGCGAGTAGAGTGGAAGATTGGAGTGAAGGTTTTTTCAGTTATTTCCCGCTTCAAAACCCATTTTTTAATCCAATTGCATTTTCAAATTCACTTTCACTAGAAAATGCAAGAAAAAAATGAATAAAATGTAAAAATTTATGTTTTTTGGGAAAATGAAAAAATTTATGAGATGAAATAATAATCTAAATGTGTGGATGGGAATTGAAAAATATAGTTTGTGACCAAATATAGGTTTAAGACACATTTGAGTGATATTCAAAAAAAAAAAAAAAAAAGACAAATTTGAGTGTCAATTAAAAAGAGAAATAAATAAGACTAATTCTATAGGACATATGGAGTATTTTCTTCAAGAAATATTGTTTTTCATCCTAATTATTAGTACCTCCTATTCAACCAATTAATCCTATTTGGTTTTTCACATTTGTCGAGACAACATTTTAAACTGTAATATCTTTAATTGTTTTTGATTAAAAATTATAAAAAGTAGATATTAATAATCTTTGTATTGAGACGAATTAAACAAGATCACATATGACTATGTTTTAATTTATAGATTAAGAATAAAATACAAATCAAGAGTGATAAGTGAGTAGTGAAAAAAAAATCAATGAAACTAATAGGCTGAATATGAGGTAGTACTAAAGTTACACTCTAGAACCTAAGTGTGGATAATTGAATGGGAGAGGGAACTAATCCATAAACTTCTCTTTTGAGGCATTTTAAGGTACGTTGTATTTGACTGATCTAATATGATTTGATTAGGCCTAATTTAGTTTTATATATTATTTAATTAGATCTGATCTGGCGCTAATATAAGTTGATTTGATTTGTATTAATTTGTTTATCCTTCTAAGTTTGCACTTTAAAACTCAAAAAAATAAGATTTTTTTGAGTCATATGGTGCAAACTCAAAGAGAGAGAAAGAGTACATCCTAAAAATTTTCCTTATATCCTTACATGATGGTCCTATTTGGGTTTTCTACACAATTAAGAAAAACAAAATATTTATATATATGGTGGAATATTATTTTAATTAGATAGTGTAGAGAAATAATGATTGTATTGGAATAGAAAAGAGAAATAATAAAATAATGATAGTATTTTTTTAAATTTTTCCACAAGTAGCAACTAGCAATAAGATTTCATCCAAGCCTTGATTTCTCCATCAACTATAACCATAAGTACCAATATTCATAACAATGAAGTTAACTTTAATCATATTATCGAACATGCTTTATCATGTACATTGGAGAAAAGTGATGAAGATGTGTCGAGTGTGAGTGGATTAAGGTTTGAATTGATTCATGAAGTGCTAAACGTGGGGCAAATGAGGCTTCACTAAAGAGTGGAACAATGCTTGAACGAAGTAAGGCATGGTATGAAACTTGCTCGCTCGAGGCATCACGAAAATAGCAAACAAAACGGGTCAGAGGGGAGTGCTCGTTTGAGCACATTGTTCTGCAGCATCCAGTAGGTTCTGATGTTAATGCCTTGTTCAAGCATTTTAGTGTATAGGATGCTATTTTGGACTTTTTAATGCACGATTTAAGGCATTGGAAAGGGTGTATTGTGAGGCAACTAATCTAGGAATAATGGTGAGCATTATTTTTAATTTTATTGCTAGGTTATGTTTAATATGCTTTAAGAGGGTGTTTCATTGCTAAGATTAATGTATGTTAATTGTAGGGTGTTAATTGTGCTTTGATGGTGCATTGAGTGTGGTTCCAACTTCCAAGAATGATGCTTTATTTCCTTTATAAAAGGGAGCATCATTCATAAAACAAAGCACCAAAAACACACTTATTGACAGTAGGTTATTGCATTGTTACAAACTTGAGAGTGTTCTTACTTCACTCAAGTACTGAGAGGGTTGTTCTCAAGATTAGGGAGATTTATTACATTGTAATTATTGAATTAAATATAATAAAACCTACATTTGAGTGGGAGGTATCCAAATACCTCATAAAGAAATCTGTTCATCTTTTGCTTATATTTTCTCTTGTTTTTCATTGTTTTAACTCTTTGAGGCTTTCATTTCATCCACCTTCCTCTTCTTCACCTTGAAAGACCACCATCTCTTCCATCCCTCTTCTTACGCCTGTCATCACTAATAACCTAGACCTCACGCCAAACAGAAACTTTTTGCCATGATCTAACTACTTCGACCATAACCCTTGACCACCACAACTCTTGTGGTTGGTGTTGGCGGCAATTGTGGATGAGGTAGTGTGATGATGAATAAGTTAATGGTGGCTATGAATTAGGAAAAGAAGAGAAAAAAGATGTCAACTAAATCAGATAATGACGACAGTATGCAGTTAGCTTTGTAACTCGCGACGTCTAATGGTTATAGGGGAGGGGAGGAGCTGCAAGAAGGGCCATCGTGACAGGGCTTGCAAGGAGCAGGTGGTGGTTTTGGTCAAGATATCAAACAATCATCAAAATTCAGATTTTTAAATATTAATCAAAAGTTGAAACCTTTAAAGTAAATTCACTCAAAATTCATATTTTTAAAAGCAATTTTCCCTCTAAATTAACTATATATCAATTTTTTTTGACAATAATCCAAACTTTTCTCTCTAAATCTTATCCACAAATTCGTTTTTTCTCTTTTCATCTTACACTTACTACATGTTTCTTTAATCCAAGCCAATAATATACAAAATAATTTTGTCCCATTATAATAAACCAGAGTATCCAGAAAAAGAAAATCGGGACAAATGAAGCAATGTAAACAAATTTAAAAAATGCCAGAAGAGAAATTTATTTCAGTACAAATAAGCAAAACATAGAGAGCAAAATAGATGATGGCACACTGGTTCACTGCAAGTGATAAGGGAACTAAAATTGTAGCTCAAAGCCACTAATCCTCTTCCAGTTACAGGGATGCTCATCATTACTTAACACCTCAAACTGAAGCCTTGGATCAACATCTACTTACGTTTAGAAGCACGCCTTCCCTGTCCCTTCTTACAAGGTCCCTTCCCACGACGCTTCAACATTTCGAGCTTACTCAACCGCCTGGAAACATTCATTAAGTCAGTTATGGCCCTATGTATATGAATATTGTAACTATCATGTATAATAAAGCATTATGAACAGCACAAGTTCCATATATCCATCAAAATTTAAGATAAAAAACAGTATGAAGAAACACTGAACATTGGAGCAAGCTTGAGAGTTGACCAGCCAAAAAAAAAGATTAGTATCCTTCGAAAACATCAAGCGTTGCCATCCTAACGTTGTTGCTTTCTAAGTTTTGTTTTTCGTCAAAAAACACTTTGCATACGGAAGAAATTTGTTCTCCACTTTAACTTGTCACATACATCCCCTCTAAATTTTACTTGGAAGATCAATAAGATCACATCCCCTACAAAAGCATTAGCAAAAAGCCTCAAACCTAAAATTCACATTGCTATTTCTTAAGTTACCTATTTCTAATCAATGCATGCACTGAATTACATAAGACTTCTCAGAAGAGGAATTCTCCATTTCAAAGCTTTCCTTATCCCTGTTATCTGTAATCTGCACACAATTTCACTCTCTGGGAGATGGGCTCTCTGTAGTTTAGTTTCATTCCCAGGAAGTAGATGATAGGATGAAGATGAGAATCTTGCTTACAGTCCAAGATAAAATTTTCGTCTCATTTGGCTAAGATTTTGGGTTCTATTAAAGCACAAGCAAATATTTCTACTCCCATTAATCCTAGCTCTTTACTTTCCACCCTTTCCAACTACAATAAGAAAACAGAAAATCTCAGCAATATTTTAACTATTAAGTTGTTGTAACTAACAAATCATCACAATTGTAGTTCCTTATGAGTCTGGTTGGAGTAAATCAGGTTTTCAGACTTTTCAGACAATGATGTGGCATTGTTAGAAACCAATGTGACTGAAAAGCATTACTGCACCAATCATTCAATCTCGCTAGGTCTATCCATTAAAAACTCTATTTAGTTTGGCACTCTCCATCTATCTCCAACTATCTATGAAGATAGAATGCATAATGAACTAGTCACACAATTTCTATATGTAACACAGCTGCTGTGTGTTTCATGACTTTCAAAGATTTAATTCTCACCACACTCACTTACAAAGTTACAAGGAAGAAATAAGCAAACTTGTTATCAAAACAAGGCAAACATGTATCAATAGAAACGTGATCTAGTTTGCTCCTTTTAAAATCACATAATATGATCCTCAGTTTTTTAGTTGTATACAGAAACCACAATTCATCAACGAATCCTGTCTCATCTGTAATTCCTCATGTATACGGAAAAAAGTCGAGCAGGATCACATTAGATTCATGTTGGTGCGTGGTTTTCAAGTATCAGCATTTTACAATTTTTAATTATGAACAAACAAATATATGAGAGATCAACCTAGTGCATGGATAGCGCACATGTAGGGAGTGTAGCAAGCAAAATAAGGAAGATAATATAATTAAATTCAACAAGACCCTAATTCAGAAATTTTCCATTTTCAATATACCCACATAAATCTGTTTAAAGTCTTTTGAGCTTTTGACATGGCCACATTTATTAGAATAAATATGCAACAAGGAATGAATGCACATTAAGTATCATTGTACCAAAAAAATCCTTTAGCATTAGACATCTAACACTACAAGCTCACAAAAACATTAATGTTAGAAAGACAAAAGAAGCACGGATCAATCTAGGCATAATTACAAGAAAATGATCAGCTTAAATATGAAAATTGAACATTAAACTGTAGCAAGATTTCATCTACACTAGGATATGATTACAACCTAGATTTCTCTTGTTTCTCGATGTATTTTCAAAGAATCTTACACTTGGAAAATAATTCATACTCCCTCCGATTCACTTGTGTTGTCCCATTTCCTTATTTGGCAAATTCATATCAATTCTCCCATTTCCTTTTTTGTCTATCTTTTTTTACCTAAATACCCCCACTTTTCCAATTTCCAATACCCCACTACCACCTTTACAATTAATTTAATCAAATTAAAACCCCACTTTTCCAATTTCCAATACTCAACTACCACCTTTACAATTAATTTAATCAATTAAAATACCCCACCATTTCACTCTTAAAAACCGTGCCCAACCAAATGGGACAACACAAGTGAATTGGAGGGAGTATTATTTAGGGCATGTTCTCCACAATTGATTGGAAATGAAACTTAAGTCATGGGAAAACCTGAACTAATCAGATCTTTACATATTCAACTAAATTTGAAAACAAGATTAAGAAAACAGGTGCCAAGAATATATCATCATCAAGGACTTCAACATACAAAGTATAAAAATTTAGCTTAAGGTTCTAGTATAATTCCTATTTCCTACAGAAATGTAAAGAAAAATCCACTAAACTGAGAACAGCCTGTTTTTCCTGCGTGTTATCTAGCTAACTTCTCTAAGTTTCAGTTGTTTTTCTTCATATTTTGGCCTTCAGGCTTAATCTAGTCTTTGATCACTTAGTTTTTCAGAAATTTTTTAGTTCTTACAATTTCATTGGCTAATTTTTCTCCTGCCATTACCAGATTACCAAGGAAGCTGATTACTTTCTCGGTTTGTCCACCAACAAACAAAGTTCTCGCTAGTAGACATTGAGGCATCCTTGATCCAAATGAATCAATATAGCGTGGACGGTTTGTGACTGGTAACCTCAACAACAAAGCGTTAATCCCATAAATGGGTTGGCTAAACGAATCAATAATCTAATAACAATAATCTTACAGTTTTCTATGTAATAATATTATTTATCCAACAAGATGAGTGAGTGAGACCATCAGTTTGTTTATTGTCAATTTACTTTTTCCTAAATCTAGCGCGTGGCAGAATATTAGCGTTGGAACAGGGAAAGTACCATCAGGTGGGAGTGGGACATTGGATCCGAACTGGTCAGGGACGGGGAGGTGTCTACAAACTTGTGGATTGACTGCTTGAAAAGATTGTCTCTAAAGGCTAATGAATTGTGTTTATGTTCTAGTATGGTTTATTACATCTCTTTGAAGAGACCAATATTTATTTATATTGGCCATTAACCTAAAACAAAGTTCATAGCCTCTGGGATGTTTGACGATATGCCATAATGACAGGAATATCCCCTAGCATAACTGCATTAAGAACTAGTGATGACGAGGTCTTTTCATCCTTGGCAAGATAGTTTATTCTACAGATTAAGTGGCAGTGACAAAAAAAAACATTTCATCATCTTTTATAAACATATATGATGAATGATACACGCCATCAACTCATAAGACAAAAGAAATCTTGATGAAAAGCTCAAAATAATTACACTAAAGGAAGACTGAACATGAGTTATGGAGAGAAAAGGCTACAACGGCTGTGGAAAATGATGAAATTTCAGGTGGATTGAGCATTGAGATGTAGAAGAGTATTCCTGGAACGTCCACTCTTCAAATAAGAAGCTTAAATTGATAAGAGTAGTGTGCACAAGCATCAAATCCAGAAGATTACATAGCTTTATTATTGACAAGAGAATGATGCATCTTCAGGCAATTAGACTATGACACGCAAAAGGGCATATTTGTGGAAAATCCACTCTTTAAAATCTAAAAGCCTGGAATCAGTAACAATGGCAGTGAATGAACCATTGGCTCTATGGAAGTGCATTTTCAGGCAATCACAAGGTAGTATTGACTACTTCAAAGGTTCATCCTAAGGACCTAAGCACAAGACATGACCATCACGGCTTAAAATAGATTGATATTTGTATTCGCCCTTTTCCCAGAGCTTCTTCACTGTGACAGGTCACTTGTTATCTCTACAAAGACTGAACCCCACCGCAAAGTAATTAAACTCCAAGACACCAAGCTATCAATACAGTGTTAAGAATCATAGTGATAAAGTCAGGATTCAGGAACAAACAACATTAATCTCCAACTACGGCTGTGAATCAAAAAATTCTGGCTTTAATGAACATTGTTAACAAATGCTCTGCTGAGAGTTGGTATTGACAGTCTTATTGACGCGTGCGGAGGAGAGCAATACTAAGACACAGCACAAGGCACAGTGCACCGGAACCTAAAGAAGTACTATGGCACGCATAGACGATGCTGGTTGAGCAAGAGCTGGGACTATGCTGAAGAGCACTCAGCATAAGATATACTACACTATTTTTCATGCTATAGACAATTTTTTCATTGTTCCTGCTACAAACCATTTGTTATCCATATCACAAAATATTCTAAATTCATTCAGAGAAAAAAAAAAGGTATTTAAAGCCAAATGCTTCTCTTAAATTCAAGAATTAGTAAGTCAAATGATGCAGCATTACAATCACATTAACCTTTGCTAATGGGTATTCATTACTCACAAAATGTTCCTCAAATTTGATGTGGGTTTTTAAGTATTCAGACTAATTTTGCATTTTCTGCACGTTTTATCCAAATTTTATCCAACAAACTTGATAAATTAAATTAAGTGAAAAAAACTGATTGGTCTTCACACGGGCAAATAAACAAACAGGTGATAGGCAAAACAAAAGTTGGTAAAAAGAACGAGGATGCATGAAGAAAAACAGAAAAGGGGGGAAGAGTACAGTACCTTTTTTCTTCCTGAGCCATGACATGAGGATCATCATGCTTAATGTCGTAAGGATACCATTGAGTAACTTTCTCTCCGATAAGCTTTTTCTTCAAAACTTTATGGGCAGATCTTTGAGCAGTAGGGTTTAATACATGACCAAATATTTGAGCCCTTACCTCCGTCACTCCTCTCACGACAGCAGCCGACACCAAATTCTTCAGCCCTGCCGCCGCCGTACTCATCCCTCTTTTGCTTCTCTTCCCCACTCTTTTCACTCGTCAAACGCTGAAGGTTACTTATTTGAGCAACTTCCTAGAATCCTAGTGAGCATTGAGCAATATGGATTATTTTTCGTTGGGTTTTTTAGTCACAAATTCTTACTTGAGACTAGACCTATGCAACGGGCCGGATAAGGGCCGAGTCGGACTCTAGTATAAACGGGTCGGGTCGGGCCTTACATAATAAAAACGGGCTTTAAACGGGGTGGACCCATTGAGCCCGGCCTGACAAGGCCCATTTCCAGTAATTGAATTTCCAGTGAAGCATAGTGAGTTGAGTGTACTTTTATCACTTTGTAATTTCCAGTAATTGAATTTATACACTCCTTACATTTTGCTTAAGCTTCTGAAAATATAAAGTTTAGTATATCACTTTTATCATTTTGTAGAAATTTTCTCAAACCCATCATATCATCATAAACTATACTAAAACAATATGTTAATGTGACACGTGTCATTACCACAATGATTCGTTTCCCGCCGAAAGGACTTCTCTAAAAACTTAATCAGCGCATTTATCACAATTATTACATTCACATTTATCACAATTATTACAATTGCCTTCAAATATGTTTATTGTCATATTACAATTACTACACGAATTATTACATTGGCCCGTAAATAAGTTTCTTGCTATATTACAATTATTACAATTGCCCACAAATAAATCATCTTACCTGACCAAAATCATGCTTTTTTTTTCATCAATGTGTATTAATTAAATCTCATATTTGAATTAGATGTTTTCAAACTTTTGAGTATTAATTAAATCTCTTATTCTTAAATTTCTATATATTAACATAACTCATATGACTATCAAAAACACAGTAACCAAACACACTTCATTAGCAATGATAAAAATTTTTTATTTGTTTTTGAGTATTAACAATGATAAACAATTTTTATTTTTTAGCAACCAAAAAACAAAAAGATAAAAGTGAACTTACATATGATTTTCTGGATCAATCTTCAAAAGTTTCAATTTTTAGGTTATACAGAGGGCATCTTCAATCAGATTATAAAACATTGAAAATCTTAACTGATTTTGTTGTTTTTAAAAGAAATTGGTTTCAATTAACCGATTAGAATCAAATTAAAGACAAAACCCTAGAATAAGAAATTTAGAGAAGAAATTGGTTTCAATTAACCCTAACCGATTATAATCAAATTAAAAGACAAAACAATAGAATAAGAAATTTAGAGAGTGAGAGAGAGAAAAAGGGTTTTTGCCAAACCTGTGTCTCTACTCTAATGTCGAAAACCAGATGAAGATTTGATTGAGTTAAATAAATAGACTCAAGACGAGAATAAGTAAGGTTTTCATTGGGTCTATTATATCATGGCCCAAGTTTTCCATAGTTTATTTAGCCCATTCTAAATGATATATAGTTATGGTGAGACAATTTTTATTAGAGTGATTGAATGTACATTTTGGAGTAGTTTGGTTGACGTAGAAATTTAATTCCTATGGGAAGTTGTAATTCATTGCAATTTAAATCATTGAAAGTAATTCATGGGAATTATTAACGACTAAGGGGTATATGATAACCTAATTCCTATGTCTTATAGAAATTAACTTCTATTGGATTTTATGATTCATAGGAATTTAAGATTTTTTTGGCAACGACACAAATTAGAATAATGCCATTTTCTAGGAACTTAAAATTAGAATAAAGTGTTATGGAAGGGTTAACAATAAATATAGATAAAAAAATCAAAACGAAGAGATAAGAGAAGATGCCAACGCCAAACCATACCTTAAATAAATATAGATAAAAAAATAAAACTTCCATTAACCAGAAAATCAAATCTAAATTACTCTCAACAAAATTAAAGCAATAACAAACAAAAAGAATAAACCAAAACCTAATGTCATGACCACAATAAAGTAATCAATCAAATTGAGAAATAAACTAACTAGAACAAACCTTCAATGACGGAAACAATGAAGTAGTGAACAGGAATCAAATTCTACGGCACCGGAGAAAAGAATTGGAATCGAAAAAGAAGAAATTGAAGGTAGAAATCGCCGGAAGTAAAGATTTCCACTCCAGCAAGCAGTAATTGAGGGAGAAAGTAAATTGGACTGAGCCCATTTTTTTGTGTAAAGGTAAGAAAATATTTGGATCAATGGGCCCATTTTACAACCTTTTTAAAATCGAGTGATTTGTCTAATTGGTGTTGAAAAAAAAATAATTCCAACTTTGGTGTTCTTTTAAAAATAATTCCCAAAATAGTGTTCATGTAATAAAATAGTTATACTAAGCTACATTATTTTGGTTTGGTGATTCCAAACCTGCAAGAGAATAAATTGCTTTCTCAAGCAAATATACGCGTTAAACAAATTTTAAAAATCCCACAAGTCTTACAGAAAGAGTAAAATATCCCAAAAAATACTTCAACATACAACCAAAAATCTCAATCAAGTCAAAAATTTAAAATCATTAATTAAATATGTTTGTCGTAGATTGTGTATCCTTGTGATCGGTTGCTAGCCTCATCCTTGTGATCTAACATAGAAAAAATCAAGTGAGTTTTTAATGTAAAAAAGAATACATTGAATATTGTAATACTTTAACATTATACATACCTTGAAGAACATGTTTTCTTGTTATGACCTTTTTTATGACAAATGCTACAAGTGACCTTCCCTCGTACCGAGTCATCCATCTCGTTCCGTAAACGTTGGGATTTGGGTCGTCCTTTGGTTCGTTTGAGACTAACATCGGCAATTATTTTTGCTCCATTATATGGCGCCCAATAGTCTTTGTCAGGAATTGGATTAAAAATTGCTTCATACGTTCCTATATATTCTCCAGAAGAGAAAAAGGGGTCAACGAACTGAGAAAAGGATAAATTGTAGGCTCTACAACAAGCTAGAACATGAGAACAAGGGATTTTATATATTTGGAGCTTTTTACATGTACATGTTTTGTGCTTAAAATTCACTGTATGGGTATGAGATCCCTTGCTTGATTCCCTTTCACCTCGGGCCGTAGTCACTTGAAAAATTCCATCTTCAAAATGAAACATCTCAACCTTATGATGAGCAGCTTTTTTCTTATTCACTTCCAAGTTTTCAGCTATTTTGTCACTATATATATGACCTTCGAAAAACCTTTTATTTGCACATTCACGTTGTTGCACAAAGTAAGAGTTTACTCGATAGAAAGTCATTTTCACAAGAGCTGTGATGGGTAAGAAACGTGCTCCTTTGAGTACATTATTAAACACCTCCGCTAAGTTAGTTGTTTTCAAACCATATCTAAAGCCACCATCATGACAAAGAGACCACATAGAAGCATCGATGTTGCCTAAATATTGGCGAGCTTTGACATTCATCTCCCCAATTTTATCAAAACCCCAGTTGAATTTCTTATTTTGATGTTGAGTAGCTGTCCAACCAAAGGTGTTTTTTTATCTCTTTTTGAAAGTGAGTACTTATATTCGAGGCTAGATGACGTATGCACAACCTATGGTATGCACAATAAAGAATAGAGATGAAAATTTAAAAATTACCTCCATTGATGAACAATGAAAAAGAATCACAGTTAGAACAATGAAAATCTTCAAGTTTCCCTCATCAATTTTACAAAGTTTTAGTTTAGGGTTTAAGAAAACTAAAAGGTTTTTGGAATTTGAATGAAAATTAGTCTTGGTTTAAAGTTAATAGGTTTGGAACTTCCCAAACCACAATCTAATAAATTTAGTTAATTTTTTTCTTTATCAACACTAGTTTGGGAAATAATTTTTAATGAACACTATTTTGGGAATTTTTTTATTTTTCAACACCACTTAGGCAAATCATTCTTTAAAACCCTTATCCAACCCTTATTTTTTAATTTTTATAAATTAAATTTTAAGCCAACCCTTTTCGAAAAATTGAAAAAAATGAGACTTTTACCAAACTTAAGTCAAAATATAAGACCCAAGTAAACTTTAATCCTGAAATAAGCGTCTTTGGCTCCTAAGCTAGCCTCGGTAAAAACACGGTGTTTCTAACAGCAAGATGTGAAATTGTGGGAGTTTACAATCGCTGTTACTAACAGCGAGATATCAATTGACTGGTCAAACCTAAACTCGTTGTTAGTAACAGTGAGGTATTACGTGCCTAAATTAAGACAGAAACCTTCTCCCCGTCACAGGATATTTCATCACCATTTTTAATTCATAAGAGTTATGATCACAACCAATAACGACATACACTTTGGTAAGAAACACCTCAAAGTTGGTATGTTGACAATGGATAAACATGATTGAATTTAATCCACCATTATACACCACATCGACTTCCTTATGACTAATTTCCCCACCCCAATACACTACAACAGGAAAGTGATCCATTTTTGCATATACAAGCATGTTACTAACCTTACTTGAAGTATACAAGCAAAAATATATGCTAATCACATTAAATTAAACTAACTTACAATCATATATAAGTGATCCAAAGATTGAAATATCAATGCCTAACACTAATTAACTTACTTGATGTATAAAAAAACTAATAACATAAATATATACTAATCACATTAAATTAAACTAACAAATTGATTGAAATTCTCATTGAAGCATTTCAACAAACACATAATATGCATACAAAATAAATAGTGAAAATCAACTCTATGGATGTAAAATCTATGCTTAACTACCAAAATTAGATAATGCTACAACTACTTACTTCATCACAATCAATTAAAACAACAATCATAATAAACAAAATCAAATTACAAAATTGAAAATAAAATTAGGGTTCATTTTTTACCTTTAATTGTCGATGCAATGAAGATTTAATCAAAGCCAAAGATTCAATGTAGATGATTTGAAGCACTTAGTGATATGAGAAGTGTAATTGAAAGATAAGAAGGGATTGTTAAATGTGTTTTTTTTTAAGGTGAATGTCGCATAAATGAGAGCTGCCTGGGTATTCGAATGAATGAGAGCTGCTGCTGCCTGGGTATTTATTTCAGCCAAAACCGCCATCTCAAGTGGCGGTTTGGTATTTCAGTTTTTTTTTTTTTGTTTTAACATAAAACGCCACCTCACATAGCGTTTTCCTTTGGTGAATTAAGTAAAACCGCTTTCTCATGTAGCGGTTATGCAAAAAAAAAGGTAAAAAAAATAAAACTGATGCTTGTCCTACGTGGACGGTAGTCAGGGAAATATAATTCTCTGAAATGCAAAGTGGGAATTATTTATACAAAAGACATTATCTAAGGAAAAGGTTCAATAAAATTACAAAACTAATCAATACTTTAGAAATTGACTCGTTTACCACGAGCTTGTCTTTGTTGTTGTTGTTGTGCTTTTTCAACTGATCTTGTTGATGATTATCGAGATCTAAGTATCCCGATAGGGGTCGTTGGTTTCTCTTCTTCTTCTTCTTGTCTTTCTTCTTCTTGTGTTTCTTCTTCATCTTCAATTTGTATTTCTTTTTCCACATGTTCCGCATAATCATGTAATTCTTGGTCGTATGGCTCGTACCCTTCTGGATAATTCGGTTTATAATTACTAACTGAAGGTGTTGTTGATATCGACGGAGTTGAAGTGGCCTTTCTTTGGAGCTAGAAGAACCTCCCAAAGATTTTGCCACTTTAGTAATTTTTTAGAGGCTTTTTTTCAAAAAAGAAGACATGATAATATTGTAATAATAATGTAATAAAGAAATTAATAAATAATTAAAAAATAATTATTTAATTAAGGAATAATTAAAGAATAATTATGTAATTAAGAAATAATTAGAAGGCTAATTATGTAATTAAGAGAATAACTGCGTAATTAAGTAATTAAGTAGAGAGAGTAAGTAGAGAGAGTAGGAGAAGAAATGAGTTGTGAATTGGAAGGATTGAAAATGATGGGTATTTATAGGCAAAACCCAACGGCTCTTTTTTGGCCGGTTCCAAAGAACTGATGGGTCGGGGGAACCGCACGGTTCCGGGTCCGGTTCCAAGGAACTGTTGGGGCGGGTGAATCGTTCTGGCCCGCGGTTCTTTGGTCCGATTCAAACGGTTTTTCCCGGCGGTTCCACGGTTTCGGCAATTTTTTCCGGCGGGTTCACGGTTCCGCGATTCGGGCCGGTTCAGAACCTATCGCGAACAGTTCTGGTTCCGGGACCGATTTCAAGCGGTTCAGGACCGGTTCGGTTCCGGGTAACCCGCTCCTTGGCCATCACTAGTCACCATCATTATGAATTGTCTCCCATATATTCGGTATCTAACAAAAGCTTGAGTGGATCACACTCCATTTTTCTACAAATAATATTATGAAAACTAGATATAATATCGACATGTATTTCAAATTTATACCAACTACAATTGCAAAGTATTGCCCATCTCATCTTAAGAAAACCAAAGCATCTTTCAATTACATTTCTCGCAGACAAGTGTTTCATGTTGAAATACTCTATATAGAGCCAAAAGTCTACTCCATTTGTATATCCATCATCAACTAGGTAAATATTCCTAAATTGAGCATATAATAAATTTATTAATCTAAATTCTTTACTTAAGATGTTGAAATAAATATCTTCACTACGAGGAACCTTAACTGGATGAGTTTTAGAAAGGGCATCCTTTAGGACTGTACTATCTGCTACAGAGCTTTCATAACCCTATAAAACATAGATAAACTCTATTTCTGTCGAATAAGCTGCCAAAACATTGGTGGAAATTTCACCTTTTCTTGTTCGGTACCAAGACTTGTCAACCTCTTGAACTTTCAAGTCAATGAATGTTCCATCTAAAGCCCCAACACAATTCTATAAGCACAAAATCTCATAAGAGACGGTCTATAGGATAGACCACAAAATTGGGCCAGCCCATTTCCCTTAACTGATTTTTTTTATTATAATATCAATTATATTATGTTATAATCCTAAATGTAAGGTATTATAACCTCGAATATACTATTCTATAAGCCCAAATATAAGTTATTATTACCCCAAATAATTTATTATAACCCCAAATATACTATGTTATATTTTGGGCTGGGCTTCATGGATTCCGTCTATAGAATAGACCGTCTCCCATGAGACTTACTGTTCTATAAGTCACCACAAAAAAGTATCATTACTAAACATTCTTTTTTTATGAAATCTATTCTTGTGCACTATAGATGGAACCAAAGATGATTATATAGCATTAAGGGTGGCTCACATAAGAGAGAAGTTTTGTAGAGTGTTTGAAGAGCCCAAAGAGCTACCCCTCATAGAGGGAAAATTTGAAATGAATAAGATTTTAAAACAAAAAAAGTAATGAAACAATACCCAAATCAAACTATTCCAAAAACTAAACGTCTGCTAGCTTTGGGCACAGGTTTGGAACTGTTCGCAGTTAGTAAATGCGAACAGAGGGAGAATTTTCAAAAAAATAAGTCAGGGCTGTTCGCAGTTAGTAACTGCGAACAGGTCAAAAAGTCAGTCAGAGCTGTTCTCAGTTACTAAGTGCGAACAACCCTGTTTGACTTTTTGACCTGTTCGCACTTAATAACTGCGAACAGCCCTCTTGCCATTTTTGAACTTTCAAACTAGCCGTTGTATGGTCCAACTAACCGTTATTTCAATTTCTCTATAAATATACCCTATATCTTGATTCATTACATATTCTTAAAGCTATAATCCTTTTGCTAAGGTAAGTTTTCATTCATTTTATTAATGTTATTATTCATTTATGTTGATGTGTTTAACTTATATGTTTGTGTTAATGATAGATTCACTGCCCATGGAAGAGACTTGTTATTGTGGTTATGAAGTCGAATTTGGTCGTGATTGGAGCGATACGTATCCCAGGCGTCAATACGTTGCTTGTCCACTATGCGAAGATGACTTGACCATAGGATGCACCTACTTTAGGTGGGTTGATCCGGAGGGCACCGAATGGCAAAGAAAAGTCATTGTTAGGCTTCATAAGGAGAATCAAGAGCTTAAAAAGGAGATAAATAACTTGAAAAGGGAAGCGAGTGACAAGGCTCGTAGAAGTGAAGAAACCAAGAGGATTTTGAATAAGTTTAAGAAGGAAACTTAGATTGTAATTGAAGGAAACCTAGATTGTAATTGTAGTAGTTCATTAACAAACTATGTATGATTGATCGGTATGAATGAAATCATTTTGAAATTTCGGCAGCATTTTCTCTAATTATTGAGTTGTTTTTGTTTCATATAGTTTCAATGCCAAGCATTATAAGCTAAATAAAACTTGGAGATCATTATAAGCTAAATAAGAAGGTGTTCTCTTCAACTTATTTTTTTGACTTATTACTTATTCTTATTGGAATCAGATCAGATCAGACCAGATCAGATCAGATCAGAACTATTCAGATCAGTTCAGAAAGTTTCAGATCAGACCAGACCAGACCAGACCAAATCAGACCAGATCAGATCAGATCAGATCAGACCATACCATACCATTATTATTATTATTATTATTATTATTATTATTATTATTATTATTATTATTATTATTATTATTATTATTATATTTTTTAAGGGATTATTATTATTATTATTATTATTATTATTATTATTATTATTATTATTATTGTTAATTATTACTTATTATTATAACTAATATTAATTAATTAATTACTTAATTAATAAAATAATTAATTAATAAATATATAAATAATAATTTTAATAATATATATAACGTAATAATATTATTATGTTAATTTATATATTAATTAATAATATTTTTTAATTAATTAATTAATTTTTTGTTCTCCTAAAATGGTAATAATATTACATGTTAATGGCATTATTAATTTAGTTTTAATTAATTAATTAAATAATATTAGTATTTTATTAATTAACATTCTTAATAAGATACTAATAGTAATACTTTAATCTTAATAATCAAATAATAATAAATATGATAATAATAATAATTAATATAAATAGTAATAACTACTAATCATCTAACAATAATACTAATAATAATCCTAATCATAATAATAATAATAATATAATAATTAATATAAAAGCTAATAATAATAACAATAATGGTAATAATCTAAAAATAAAAATAATGAAAATACTAATAAGAATAATACTAATATTACTAATAATAATAATAATAATAATACTCATAATAATAATCATAATAATCATAATAATAATACGAATAATAATAATAATAATAACAACTTTATGAAATCAAATCCGATCAGATCAGATCAGACCAGATCAGACCAGATCAGATCAGACCAGACTAGATCAGATCAGATCAGACCAGATCAGAAAGATTCAGATCAGATCAGACTGAATCAGACCAGATCAGACCAGATCAGATCAGATCAGATCAGACCTTATTCAATCAGATCAGACGAAGAAAACAGGCCCTAAAACATACAACTAATATATATACATATGTTTAAAACATACAACTAAATATATACATAAGTCTGGAACATTCGTAGTCAAACGTACAACAATCACGACGACTCTTCTACCGTATCCAAATTGGGTCGTCTCCTATTCCTCCTACGATAGTAAGAGGCGCTCGGGCGTAGATTCGGTAGGGGAGGGGACTGATACTGAGATGACTGAGATGGCTGAGTTGGTTGAGATGGCCCCGCATCGTCAGCTCTGTAGGACAAGTCCAGCTCCTCCAGATGATCTTCACGCGCTGGAGATGATGACCCCGCAGCAACTTCCGGTATGAAGTGCTGGAACTGCGTGCCAAGGAGCACGCCCTGCGCAATCTCTCGGACCGGCTCTTCATGAGTAGTCCGGATAACGGCAGCCACACCTTGTGCCTGGAAATGTAAATGAAGAGCTTATTTAATGAAGTATTACAATATGAAATTGACAGCTAGATAAATTAAATGTAAATGAAGACTTACAAATTGAGTCATCGTGGGCGCAGCAGGAGTGTACTGAGCCGCCTCAGTGACGCCACGTGGTGTCATCCATCGGCGTGTGATGGAGAGGAACCATTGCATGTAATCCGGTGTCATCCATCGATCTCCCATGGAACTGAATCTGGATGCCTGGTGCCTAAGACGGTAATAGCTGACACCTACATATGTTAATGGTCTAATGTTATCATTATTAAAAATAAAATATACAAAATATAACACTAACCTCGGCATCCCATAGAGGAGTGCTCCTGTGCTCCTCCTGCATAGTCAAGACACTAGGGTCTTGGGGTCCGGGAGCTGCTGGATCCATCTCCTGTACTACTGAAGAGAAAGTGAATTACGTTAATTATGATCTCATACATTTTTGTTATATATTTTAATATTATTAGTAAATGTAACTATTACAATGATATGTATATATTTCATTATATAAGTATATATTTGTATGTGTAAATTACCTGGTGTTACAAGTTCTAGTATTATGGCCTTCATTCCCACAACGACGACAACTACTGCGATTCCTTCTGCCTTCATCCATCTCATTGGCAATCCTCTTAGACTTAGGCCTTCCTTTGCCACGAATTTGATCGGGATCATGTCTAACTTCAAAACCTCTATACTCAGGCCATGATCTCTTATCAAGCATTGGGTTGAAACAAGGTTCGTATGTGCTTGCATAACTTTGAGAAGTGTAACACGGATCCACAAATCGCTCATATGATAAGTGTCGTTTCATGCATACAGCAAGCACATGTGAACAGGGAAGGTGGTATATCTCCAGTTTGTTACAAGTGCACTTTCTTTGTTGCAAGTCCACTGTTTGAATCTTACCCCCCTTGGAAGAACCTCTGTTTCCCCTTCCAGTCTTAACTTCAAAAACACCTCTATTATAGTCAAAAGCAACAATCTCATGAAAGTTCGCCTTCTCGGTGTTTCTAGTGATAATCTTGGTGGCATGCTATGTGTACTTATGTCCTCCAAGTAACCAAGAACTAGCACGTTGCCGTCTTTGAACAAAATAATCATTTATCCGATAGAAGGTGAATTCAACAAGTGTGGTCAAAGGTAAGAAACGAACACCCTTCAACACATAATTGAAAACTTCAGCTAAATTGGTGTTAGTAACGCCATACCTATGCCCTCCATCATGACATAACGACCACTTGGACATATCTCCTACGTCATCAATCCAAAAAACGGCCTCTCGTTTAGCGGTTGCAATTGCCTTAAGGCCATTCATTAACTTCGATTGTTGCCTTTGCTCAGCAGTTCTACCAAACAACTTCTTCAATTGAACATTACCCATAGCACGATTGAAGTTGCTAAGCAAGTGGCGTAAGCAAAACCTATGATACGCATAAGGTGGTTGCCACTCCGGCTCTTCCATGGTGGCTAAAATACCAGCGTGTCTATCAGAAATGACGCATAAACCACACCTTTGTGTCACATGCTTACGTATACAAGCCATGAACCACGACCACGCAGCTATACACTCCTTCTCAACTAAGGCAAAAGCTAATGGAAATATTCCCTTGTTACCATCTTGGGCAATGGCAGTCAATAAAGTATGACGATACTTACCATACAAGTGTGTACCATCAATGGCAATGAGAGGTTTACAATGATTGAAGCCATCAATGCAAGGTTTAAACGCCCAAAAGACCCATTGAAAGGTTCTAATATTAGGTCGTCTATAAACACCCATCTCATTGTCTTCCTTAAAGAACCAATCAACTACCAAGCCCGGGTTAGAATGTTGCAAAGCTTTCAAAAATTGAGGAAGGAGAGTGTAAGAACCTTCCCAAGACCCATAAATGGACATCAATGCTTGTTGCTTAGCACACCACGCTCGCTTGTAGTTCACATCAATACCAAAACGATCTTTAACCATCTGACGAACTACAAATACCTTAATTGATGGGTCTTTAGCAACACAATTTCTAATCACATTGTTAATGACAGAGGATGTCAAGTGAATGTGTCCAGCCGATACAGTGTCACTGTCCTGAACACAAGACCCATGCTTCCCCTTGTAGGTAACAATAACCCATGAAGATGTATATGTATCAATCCTAGCCCTAAGTCTCCACTCACAACCCCGCTTACATTTCAAGGTAAGGACGGATTAGTTTGAAGTCTCCGTTCTATACTCCACATTTCTACGAATATGATACACTCTTATAGCTTCCAATAAAGCTTCCTTATTATCAAACCTCATACCCTTCTCCAACTCCCCTTCTTCAGTGTAAGTAGTATCACAAGCCCAAGTCCTCCATGAGTTGTCCTCCTCATGCTCATCTACAGATGGACATTTAGCATAGGGTGTAGGGGGAACAATTAGAGGAATATTTCCTAAAGTCATGTCATTTGCTAGGGCATCCTCATCCACATCCACATCATCCTCAGATGGATCATCATCAAGCTCATTACTCTCAAAACCATCATTCATATCTCCTAAGTTTACTACTTCATCATTTGAAACTTGATTCGAAGGGGGTTGAGAAGGAGTACAAGAAGGGGAAGGATTGAACGGATCTTGAGTGGATATATGCATAGGTGTAGGAGTAGGATTAGGAATAGGATCAACCACATTACCTAAGGGAACTACTTCCGCATAGATATCTAAAGAATCGGTCTTCTTTGAATGCTCCCACATAGCATCTAAAGCGTATTCATCCTCAACCGGAAGGACACTCATGAAATACTTGAAACTTATATCAACGGTAAATTTAGTGGGATCCAAACCAATCCTAGAACTTATAAGACGTTTAAAGTCATTCAATTCCATGTTTGATTTGCACGCAAACAACTTACGTCTACCACCAACATACTCAACATTCCCACTACTTTCTCGAATAGAACCATTCCAAAAACACACAATAGTCACACGACGTGACGCCATTTCTACATCAACACAAACATAATCAACATCATCAACAATTCCCAACAACATCCTAAATTCTAGTAATATAATTCTACATCAACACAAACATAATCCTAAATTCCCAACAACAACATCATCAAAAATTCTAATAAAATTCTAAATTAAGTACTTAATAAGTTCGTATAATTCAAATAAGTATTTTAAATTGTGTATTTTCATTAAAAATCAATTAAGTATTTTCATTTGAGTAAATAATAAGTTCATCATCACCAACACATAATCAACCAACAAAATAGAGATATTAGAACAATTAGACATTACCTTGATCAATTGTAGATGCTTTAAAAGAGTGTTGATTGAAGTATTAACCTACAATGGAGTATTTCAAACAAAATGATAGTAAGTTTAACAAAACCCTAAAAAAACAAAAATGAGTGAAAAAATAAAAAAAAATTACCTTTGAACAAGCTAGACCACTCCAGACTAGATTTGAAGTGCTAAATTAGATTTGGAATGCAATAATTGATGGAGGCAAGGTAGTTTAAGAGAGGTTTTAAGGTGAGGAAGTGTCGTTTTTAATCTTAGGGTTTGTCGAAATTTGGGGGAAATGAGCTTCTGGGAAGAAAGAGTTTGTTTTAAAAAAACACGCGTTTCTGTTCGCAGTTACTAACTGCGAACAGCTCAAAATGTCAAACCTAGCTGTTCGCACTTAGTAACTGCGAACAGCTCCCAAACCTGAAGCCTGGGCATTTGACGCTTATTTCTTGGAAATGTTTGATTTCGATATTATTTGATTACTTTTTTTATTTTATAATCTTATATACTTCAAATTTTCTCATAGAGGAGTGTTGGATCATCATATTCTTTTTTTTTTTGAGGATCATCTTGTTCTTATTGAAGAAGGTGCAAATGCTATGAACATAAGTCGTATACATATCCAACCAAACAACAAGATATTATAGAGCAAATGGTAGAGGAAATGTTAGAGAAAACAATACTTTCTTTGTTCCTTAATAAAGTTTCCATAAGAAATATTCATGATAGATTCTTTTAAAATATTATTTTATTGATTAATAAATGGACAATTTAGTGGAAAAAAATATTTGGGACCATAACTAATAAAAAAATAATTTTATAAAGTTAGTAGTAAAAATATGGAAACCACAAGAAATATAAAAATGTTAAAATGAAATTAGTGAAAGATATGTAGAGATCATATGTATTATTAAAATATTAAAATAAAGATAAATAATCGATATTTTTGTGCAAAATAAAGATTTTTTATGAGAATCAACAAATGAAACACCCGAAAATGACTAATTGAAAATTTTTTAGGAATGGAGGGAGTAATTTAATATAGTGTCAGTCCTTATGCTTGTCTTGTAGTCTCAATTTGCAAAAAGGATGGTAACTGTCGTTTATGTGTTGACTATAGGTAATCAAATAAGCAAAAATGTGATGAAATTGCGATCTGGTTAAGATCATGTCTACAAGACAACCTTTAAAATACATTCCAGCATTTTGAACTTGGAATTACTCATGCACCAATTTCTTTTCAGAGTCGGATGAGAGGCTTAACGAAAGATACTCGACAGTTCACATTCACCAGCCCACCAAGGCCGGCCCTAAGGATGGACAAGAGGAGTCGTCGCCCAGGGCCCCATATCAAAAAGTAAAATCTATGATTGTAGAAGATCCATATATAATTATCACAAAATCTCACAAGAGACGGTCTATAGGATAGACCACAAAATTGGGCTAGCCCATTTCCCTTAACTAATTTTTTTATTATCATATCAATTATATTATGTTATAATCCTAAATGTAAGGTATTATAACCTTGAATATACTATTCTATAACCCCAAATATAAGTTATTATAACCCCAAATAATTTATTATAACCCCAAATATACTATGTTATATTTTGGGCTGGGCTTCATGAATTCCGTCTATAGAATAGACCGTCTCCCATGAGACTTATTAATTATTTATAGATAGCAAAGAAAAAGGGCCTAAATGAGCTATTTCGCCCAGGGCACCCAAAATATCTAGTGCCAGCCTTACAGCCCACATTCCTCGATGACTACAAGATTCAACTCCTCCAATACCAGAAGCTATGATCGACCGAAGAATTGCCCATCATAGCAATACTTCTCGGATTCACTTGTTAGTTAAATAGATGGATCATTAGTTCACTACAATGAAACAACCAACATTATAGGCATCATTGATCTCACAAGTTTAACTTTATTGTATGTTCAAAGCCTTACAAAAAACGTAACTAAAGTCGCCTTTATTCTGATTAATTATTCAACCCTCAAATGCAAATACAAAACGGAAAAAACCAGTCCTAAAATCTACGCACAAGACATAACACCCTACAAGTCAAAATCTAGAACTGACTGACGAAAGTCGCAGGGTATGATGCGTTCTAAGAAAGCACGGCCATCACCTCTGATACTCTCAACGCAATGTAGTTAGAGCCATCACTAGCCTTCACATCGTTTGCTGCATATTTAGAATACAAAACTGTACTTCCTGGAGTAACAGGCAACGGAGTCCTGTTCCCTTCTTCATCCAAAAGACCAGGACCAGTTGCAACTACCTGTAAATTCAATGAAGGCAGCAGAAATATGATGAGTAGATTGAAGCTTCAACACATCATCATATACAGCGACAACACTATTACAAAATTATCAATAAGAATGTCTTAATATCTCTATTATTTATGTTTATAGTAATCATTTGTCGTTGAATCTACAACGATCTTAATTACTTACTGTGCCAAATGAAGGTTTCTCCTTGCTAGACTCGGTCAATAACAATCCTCCAGCGGTCTTGTCCTCAACCTCGGCAACCTGTCCATGCAACGCATATAAGTAATTAGCTATGTTCCTAGCTTTTTCAGAAAAACATATTTAGGTTTGAACGGCCAAATAATCCCCTATAGCCCCCATCTTGTTTTCACAGTTCAAACTCCAAATGCAGATCTCAAGTATGAAAAGAAGAAAGAAAAAAAGATGGTATGAAAATGAGAGAATAAGCAAAGGGGTTAACGCAAAGAATAACTATAGATTCAATATAAAGAGGGTATGTTTGTCTTTGTCATGTCACAAACCTTTATTAATATGCGATCGTTCAAAGGTTTGAGATCCTTAATGTCATCGGTCTCTAGAATGCCAATTATATCGTCTTCCTTGAGTATTAGATGACTTGATCCATCGACTTCTATTTCAGTACCGGTATACTTTGAATATACAACTTTAGCACCGGTCTACAGAGTTAAACATGCAATTTATTTTTGGTTAGTCGCAGCTACCAAGATTTATAAAGCACGTATAACTTTGAGTACAGAGACATCAACCTCAACAGCAACAGGCAGTTTTTTTTCTCCGACTCTTCTTCCAGAACCGACAGCAACAACTTCACCTGATTGGGGTTTACTTTGCGAGGTTGTGGGAAGAAAAATGCCGCTGCTGGTCTTCTCCTCAACTGTTTTTAATTTTATCAACACTTTCTCGCCCAGAGGCTTAATAGATGTATACTGGCCAGAGCAAAGATGTCAGACAAATTATGCTAAGGTTTAATTTGATGAAGAGAAGATCGAATTTAGTCGCATACACTAACCTTGGCGGCAGTAACTGAGGCAGCATTTACAACCAAACCACGGAATGAACTTGAAGTAAAACTAGGAAATGCAACAGAAAAATTGGTGTTTGAGATTCGTGCAGCAGAACGAAGGCCTTCAAACGAAGGTGAAATTTTGATGGTTGCAGGTGAAATACTATTGAGCTGAGTAGCAGCCATTCCTGTACACATTAACAAAAATCTAACTTACACACAAACTCTACAAAAACTATTTTACAAATAGTATTTTCATTGCCTATTTTAGGGAGTGTTTGGTATACAGAGTGAAAATCTAACGAAAAGGAAACATTTTTTAAAGAGGGAAGAGGGTAATGCTAAATGTTATTGTTATAATTTGATTGGCATAATGATATGTAACAGATACCATTATTTTCAACACAATCCTACTCATGGAATCAATGAAGAATCAAAGCAACGGGCTTTTTTGTTCAATTTCACATAGTGTCTTATCGTATAGTTGAGAATGGAAACAAAGTAGCGGTATTGATTATCCTGTAGAAACACTTACACTTTCTTTCTCTTCATAACAAACAACAAGTAAGGGATTCACTTATTTGTTTCCCTTTACTGCTGATAAAAAAGCAATACCAAACACCCCCTCAATGTCTTATTTCTCATTAACAAGGAAATGTAAAATTTTCAAAATTCCAAGCAGAAATTTCCATTTTTAGTAAACATGGTTAAAGAAGGTTAGGCAAATCAAAACTACCATTTCCTAATTTGAACAATAGTAGTATTACCTCTTTGAGAAGCTGGTGTGGGAGGTCGTTGAGGTGAGGAATAAAAGATTAGAGAGCCTAGAAATCTATGTTTGAACAACATTTTAGAAAGAAAGACGATAATTTTTCCTTTCAAATATTTTCTTTATTGAAAAGATATGACTTATAAGAATTATGAGGGAGTTTTTACCTTTCGATTCCCTACCTTATTTCTATCCAAATGAAACAAATCTCGTTCCTCCATTTCCCTTCCCTTACTTTCCCTCCATCTTCTCCCATCCAAATATATAATCGTTATTAATACTCATCTAACAACAAGAAATAATCTTGAATACAGTTCTTCAACATTCATTCAATTCTCTATTTTACTTCTCATCATCTAAATTATATCCATACACTCTACATCCATTTATCTGAAGTACTTTCCTTGTAGAAATAAATCTGATAATTAGAGTGTAAGACTGTAAGCCATAAAAAATCACTCCTAACCCAGTTCAAATCTAGAGGAATCGAGCTATATACATAGACCGACGATTACAACATCAACGTCAACATCAACATCAACCCCATTTAGAAAAGAACAAACTAAGGGGGTTTGGTATGAACTTTTTAGTTATTTACTTAGTATTTGTAATAATAAGCTTAACATTACCCTTATCTCTCTTTACGTATTCTCTTACATCGCTTTATACCAAACAATTAATTATAATAAATCTTAACATTGCCAAAATCTCTCTTTATGTATTCCCTTTACATTACACATGAGGAAAATCAGGACATATACAACCTCGTTGTTGCAAAGTGCAGAAACACTCAAAAGTCAAAACACATCAAATTTGTTGGGCAAACAATTGAATATGAGTGGTGTAAATTAAACAGTGCCACAATTTATTCACTGTTCTTTCTTCCCGAATCCTATACAAATTATTAAAAAAAAAAAAAAAAAACCCAAAATGTGGGAAAATGAGGGTCAAAAACCACATATCTTCCCTTTGTGTTGTTCCTGAATCCTATATAATTAAAAAGTCGGTAAAAATGGTACAGAATGTTTGAACTATATAGTGCAATTTCATAGACAAAACTAAAAGCATAAAAACCATTTGCAACAATTATGAATAATTCCAGCATAGATTAATGAAAACAAATAGAAAAAAGAGTAATTGTTGAAAGGAAGAGAAAAGAAAGAAGAGAGACAAACTTACCAGGTAAATTGATAGATTTTAGTGTGTTGAGAATTGAAGTTTGAAGGGAGAGTATGAAGATTTTACAAATGGAGTTGGGAAGAGGCAACAAATGAGCTTTGGGTTATCCTCAACTGGCTCCTAAATCCTAATCCCCAACTGGTGCTTTATCAAACCTTCTATATGGACCAACTTATATACTTCCTCCGAATCATTTTAGATGTTCCATTTGGGTTTTCATGGTTATTAAAAGTGGTGTGGGTCCATTAAAAAGGTAGTAGTTAAGTATTTTAATTGATTACATTAATTGTAAAGGTGGTAGTTGGGTATTGAAAATTGAAAAAGTGGAGGTATTTAGGTAAAAAAAAGATGGACAAAAAAGAAAATTGAACAATTGATATGAATTTGCCAAATAAGGAAATGAGACAACTAAAATGATTCGGAGGGAATAATTCACAAAACAGCTAGTAGGGATGACAATTCAGTCCGAATTCGACCCTATTCAAATCTGAGGAAAAAGTTATCCGACTCTAACTCCGATTTTATGATTCGAGTACGATTTAGAGATGGACCGGAGTTGGACCTTATTAAAAATCCGACACTCCGGCCCGACCTCCGACACTGAATGAAATTCGACTTTGAATTTGACTTTTACTGCAATATTTGTTTCCTTTAAAACACTAGACGTGACTAATTAAACGAAAATTGACAAAAATTTAACGGAAAATGCTACGGCAGTTACATAAGGCATAAACTGGATGCTACCATGTGAAAAAACCTTATAAAAGAGTTATCACTGACTCACGAAAGTTCGAAGCTACCACGTGGAATTTTCCAATATAAAATTACTATTTTTAAAAAGGATTAATTACCAATTACAACCTTAAAGTTTAGGCATTTTAGAATAAATAGCCTTGAAGTTTTTTTTTAAAAAAAATTTTACAAACGACTGCTTTCAAATTACCAATCACGACATCGATACAACCACTTCACCAGATGACTTACTAAGTTACTCCTCTTCATACACACACCCTAGTGTCCCGAACACTCACTTGACACACCAGGATGCATACTGAAGTCACCAATCTCAACAAAAAAATTTACATAGTCATGTGCTTACTCAGTTACTCAATTTTTTCTTTTTTTTGTCAAATAGATAGATATATATACCAAAAAGGGAAGAGTATACAAAAGCTTAGACTTAAGGGTGTTTGGTATAGTAATTGTAATGGAAAGGGAAAGAAAATCAATACAAATAAGGTAAGGAATCTAATAGTGTTATTTTGAAATTTTGTTTGGTAAGTATACTAAGTAAGGGAAACAAACCAATAAACTTTTGTTTCCACTTGATCATTAGCGGTAACAATGTAACGTAATCCATTACCACTTGATAATCCATTCCATTACTTTTCATGTCAAACAAACAAGTAGTAACGACATCCATTAATTATTTCCCTTTCCAGCTTAAAATTTAACCAAACCAAACACTCCCTTAGTGTAATCCCAAGCTAAGAACCTATTAATAAGGCCTTCAACGCTTCAACCCGCTTAAACCCGATATTTCAGAATGAATATTGGATTTTAAACAAGATATTTGGATCAGAGTTTGTAAAACTCAGGTTATCTAAATATCTGATCGAATATTGAATTTATTTGTTTTATATAAAAATTTTTAAGTTTTATTTTCTGCTCTCCTCTCAACATCTCAAAACCTAAAACTTATTGTTGCCATCTAAACAATTGTTGGTTAACAGAATTAAAGAGCATTAACCACACACCTTAGTAAGTTGGCAAACGCAACATATGATTACATGACATCGTTTAATCAGACTAAGGCTAAGGCTATACATTTCTAATTAATCAACAGAAAATTACCCTAAAAATGTGATCATAATATATATTATGGGATAATGGGAATCAAGTGATGAGTTGACATTATTCAGCACTGCCTCTATCTTGTATCTTCATCTACTCTTGCTATAAAGGTATTCAGTATTGAGATAAACATGAGCCTGCTTTGCAAGTCTTCATTCTCGGAAAAAGCGACATTATTATTTCAGTACTCTTCACCAAGCTTCAATCGAAAAATTCAGAATCAAGAGTGTAACGATGCAATGTTGACTGTAGTAGTAAAGCTGTCCTCTTGCCGTGCTATGATATCCCACAACATTGCTTTCAATTCAAAACAGCACAAGAACGATAAATATTGGCTCTGTAATCAGCGTGATGGCAGTCTCTTTCTTTTCCTGTGATTCCGTTGTTCAGATGCATTACAGTTCTCGTTGTAAGATACCAAAGCAGACTCTGCTACTGATTTCCGAGCAGAAGTTCTGGTTCTCCTACAAACCCATTTCAAGGGAAGACGATTTACAACAGCGCCAATATCCTTCGCACTGGTAAGCTCAACCAGACTTTGTACTTGATTAAGCATCTTATGGGTCAATGCCATCGCCTTATCCAATTCAATTGAATCATCCAAGGGCTTTCTTAATAAAGTTGTTAGTAGATCTCTAAATGAGTTCAACGACATGGATCTCGAGTCTCGGTAGATTTGACACATCATATTGACCTTGATAACATGTTTGCAAAGGTTACCTTGTAAGGCCCAAGCGCAATCACAAAAAGCGAATTCTGATCCAGGATTCCAGACTGTATGCAACACATTATCATCTTGAGGACTTTGAACCTTGGCAAATACACCATCATCTTCATTAAAGGAAACATCATTATCAGAAATTTGTAAAGCGCAGTGCCACGGAGTTGAAGATATGTATGCTTCCTTTACATCTTTGAATGTGTCATGTTCATCTGCGTAGCGGTCTAACCAATATGTAGAGTGCAGCTCAGCAGTCAATTTGTGCACTAACCAATCAACTCTTTGAAAAGCACCGAGGTGCGAATCATCAGAAAGTTTGCCTTTTAATTTGACATGATAGGCTTCACAAGCCCCAGCAACTTCCAGGCCTGCAAGAGGAACACTCCGCAATGTCGATAGCCACATCTCTACCAAAAGCAAGGAAGCCAAGTTTAGCTCAAGAATATTGTTACAACTTTCAACTGTATAAGCATAATTGAAAAATAAAGTGTATCAAACCTATCTTCGGCAACCAGCAAACTTTGAAATACTGCATGAATGCAGTTTGTGCGATGAAGTCTTGCATGAACTTTTCAATAGCAGCTGCAGAATCCAGTCCCTTCCAAACGTTACTAACAATATCACCTAGGCGTTTGAAGATCTCCCTTTGAACTTCCATGTCACTGCATTTTTTTACTATATTTTTGAGCCAAGCTCTACGAACACGCCAAAATGTAAACAACACAGGACAACAGAACACATCCCTGCAAAAAGATCCAGTAGAAAATTAACAAATAAGGTTATTGGTTTATAGTATTTCCAAACAAATGATTAATATGAGTAGCCTGCCTCATAGGCTCCAACTCTGCAGCCGCATCATCTATCACAAAACCACTTGCCTTCCATCCAGTATCCACTGCACGTATTCGAGAAACTAAAGCTTTCATCCACTTTGAGATATCTGGCTTAGCAAAGCTGGGTGTGATAATCCATGCCACAGGGAGCGCATGCCGTCTTGAATCAAATACCAGAAGTGTGCATACAGGATACTGGATACAACCAATAGCGTCAATAAGTATAACAGTTGAAGCTTAACTAGTATTCCCTCGGTCTCTTTAATTTTGCTAAAAGCTAATAAAGTTACTTTATTAATTTGTAGTGGAAGAATAAGACAAAAAACAAGGAAATTAGGAAAAAATGTGGAAACACAACCAAAAATAGAAATGTTGTAAAATGAAAGAAAAATCAAAGGGACACAGGGGATATTGGAGCTCAGACACAAACAAATCATAAATCAATGAGAACCCGAAAAAACAAACACATAATAGCATATGGCTAACATCTTACTCTAAGCTTTTTTAAGCCAAAGGTTGAATCTGCTGCAATGATGTTGTGATGCCCAAACCGTATCATCTGTTGCATTTGCCACTCAGTTTGAATCCCCAAAATAAATGGATCGTCATCAGACGTATCCTGATAAAAGAAGACAGACTTTTTATTTCGTTCAACCCACAGCCTAACACTAGCTTGGTCGTCCAGGTCAAGTTCATGAGTGGATCTTTTAATAACCATTCCCAGCTTTTGGACATATTGAGAGGCCATCTTACCAAGTTTTGCATCCGCATCACAGTAACGTTGAATCCCTTCAAGATGTTTCTGCACTACATTCTCTTCAGGGATGCCAAGGTAAATCATCGACATTGTTTGTTGCTGAATCTGAGAGCCAATATAAGGAATTTTCTTAGCACCAGGACCTATGGCATCTCTATCGAGTACACCATGACAGGGAAAACCAGACCTGTTCACATGACGCCTCTCATTATAAATGATGAGTGCAAGTTCTGGGTGTGCATACAGGCGCTTCATTACAAAATGACATGTACAACCCCTCATAGACTGTGGTCTTGCAGCACGATTACGCGTATTCAGACGATACTGCCTACTAGGTAATATGTCACCTCCCTCGCCGTAATTTTCAGGTCCAAATGAACACCAATATCTGCAATTTAGCAGAGAAAAACTCATCAAATTATAGTGTTTCTCATCTAAGAGAAAAAGAACACATTTCAAAAAAAAAAAAAAAAAAAAAAAAAAGAGAACAAATTATCCTTATTTTGCGTGTAGTTAGGAATACAGGTAATCAATCAAGAACAGACATTTGGAACAACCTCATCCAAAATATAGTTCATATGTTTTTGACTGTTGTACTCCATCCTATGTTACTCGGACTCTTCATTTTGCTTAATGTATCCGTGTGCTATTCTTGATGCTCGGACATTGGTATGGCACTTAGACACTTCATTTAGGTGTAATATTGAATATTTAACATATCCAAACTTAAACATGTACAAGTATCCAACATCGGTACCGAGTCCAAGTAACATAAGCTCCATCCAAACAGAATATGGCTGCCGAACCGAGTGTCTTGATCTCCGCAGTTTAAGAGAGGTTCTGTTTAGTAGAATGAAGCATCAAGGGTGGAATGCTTTTGAGATACATATACCAAGGAACTACACAAGGGTGTACACGTTTGCACCTACAATTGAACTAAGGGAATGTTCAACAAAATACTAATTTGAACCTTTTGTTTGTCGTAGTATAGCTACAGAATGTTTGCCTATTGGGCTTTTACTTATTAACATCCAAAACTACTTAGGATTGTTATTGTTTGTTATTTTATTAGTTTCAGTTATTTGTTGCAAATAAGAAAAACCCATGAACCTTCACATTATAAGTGCAAGTTCGCTATGTGTTTATCAATCAGTCAAAGTTTGCGAGTTTAATAACAACTTTGTGTTGCAAGTCCAAATTTTTTTTTGACCTAGTGAGGTGCCAAGAGAGTGTAAAAAAATTTCTCATGTACTCCACAAGAGAAGCTTGCAAGCCATTAAAAAGAACAAATTTATTGTTATTGAAGGAAAAGTATTCAGTTCACTTATATCTATCCCTAAAGCCTATTTTTAATTTATGTCTCAAATAAAGTGCAATTTGGTATCAACACAAGAATCAATCATCCTTGGACCTTGATGTAAGTTGTGCTAACATTCCAAGTGTTGCGTCCAAAAGCCTGTCATTGATTGATTTGTCCTTGTTTCTGGGTGAGTTGCGCTGAAACATAGCACAATTGGGTGATGATTATTCTGTGTTCTGACTTGGATTTTTATTAGCAAATAACTTCTAAGTAATTCAGTTGCACATTGCAACCGATAAATAATTCTTGCCAAGTTAAAATTACTTCGGAATTTGGCGAGCGCAATCTTTGGGGATCAAGATAATGAGGCAATTTACAACCAATTTGTTTCTTTAGCTCCTATTTACATTTTGGCTTCATCAATTGAGTTTTGATCAACATTTCAATTGCACCTTTAGTTTTTACTTCACTGACTATTCAACTTAAGGAAAAATTATGATTGTTTTTGTCGTGACTCAACAATTACGAGTAACAACATAAACGAGTTTAGGGAGTAATTTGCAAAGATTATCAAGGATTAAAGAAAGTTAAAACAAAGAAAGCAAAACCTAAACGAGCTGAGAAATAAAACTGCAACTCAGAATAAAGTTGCGAAACTCAATGGTGTTTCTACTGAAATATACCTTGAACGAGCTTGTGTTAGAGAGATACCAATCGTATAAAGAACAAACACTAGAATAAAAGAAGTATAAATTAGCAAATATGAAGCTAACTAAGCTAACGCCAATGTGGTTGAAAGGAAAACATAGGACCAGAAGTTATGAGGTAAAAGACAAGATTCACTCTTTGGAAAAGGGAAAGCAAAAAGCCATGCAGGAGAAATATGTGTCCAAATTATTATCAGTCAAGTGGAGCAACCTTCAACAAAAGGGTAAGACAATGTCAAATAACAGAAGGAGATGGAAACATTATGAATGAAATTTTGGTGAGATGAAAGCTAGATGTTTAATTAGAGATTGAACGAAATTGTAGATAAGTTAGACACCCACTTTGATATCAGGTATTAAGAGGTTTTAGGCTTGCTTATGAGGGGAATTTGAGGAAGACTTAATTCAAATATTGTACAAATGCACCAAATATAAATGGTAAATTGAGTCAATTAGCAAAGCTTCAAGTAGTCTTAGTTGGTTCTAAATTGAGCAAAATAGAAGTAGGAAGCTTTTTATCAGGATCAACTACAACTAGTGACTCGAATAAGGCAATGAGAATCAAAGATATCTTGTAAACCAGCGTCCAAATGTTTTGACAATCGCCAAAGAGAAGGAAATCAAGGTGTAGGCCAAAATGTTGGATGAGTTGGAAGCAAGCGAAGAAGATAAATTGCAATACATAGTATTTTATACATAATGAGGGTGAGACGGGTCCATCTAACAATTATTGATTATCATCAAGATGAAGATAAGGATGGACCTTCAGATGTGTGGAAACTATAGTGCAAAAATAGGGTTGCACCATACCGTGTCGACTGTATCCTAAAGGTTTTCAAAATTACCGAAATAGTATTACTTGCATTGTAAAGGTGTAAAAGAACAACAATTTAGGTCGTTCCAGGAGATGTTTCATGAATTAGGCCGATATTTAGTGGTACGACAATCGCTACATCCCGACAACCTTGTCCATAAAGATTGTGCAATGATCAAAGCAACACTCATATTCGTAAATATGCCTAGTAAATATCTATATTGGTTTTCTAGATGAAATTTTTATGAGATATCTTGAAAATACACGCATGTCATATTTTGTATGCAAATTGTGACAATCAGATAAGAGGCTACCCATGATATGTATATCTTTGTGTATACTATAATTGAATTTAGAGTGAAGAAAAAGTTGATGCATTGCCCCCATCGAAAGCTAACCCTCCACCGAAACCACTTTCAAGATATGCTTAAAGTTGCTCAAGGCGTCGAGCTATTGCAAGAATTTGTAGAGGTTGTTCTCCAAGAATGCCATGACTAAAGGGAATTGAACACGCGATTGTGTGTTTAACTCTAAGAAACCAAGGAAATGTGATAACAATTTGAGGAGCTAACGGATAGAGGATATATGCAGGAAAATACAAGTCCTTATGTTATTCCTACATCGTCAGTTCCAAAGCACATTGTCAGTTCCAAAGCAATAGGACATGGAGAATGTGCATGCACATTAAAGGCATTAACAATATTTTCAAGGTTGGAAAATGCTACTACTACTTTTATGAGACTCAAAAATGAGAAGCTTACATTGTATCTAGTAATGTTTGTGATAGTATATTTCAATTTTTGACGATATTTTGGTTTACAAGCAAGCCCAAAGACAATCATTTATTCAATCTACGGCAAGGGTTTGAAATTGTAAGACTAGCTAAACTGGAGAGGTGCTCCTTTATGCCAACTATAATCGTATTCCAAAGCTATATAATGTTAAATGACAACGTCAAGGTTTATCCAACAAATGTAAACGCAACAAAGAGTATGCTAGACGCTAGTTCTTTGTCATACTTATCTCAAGGCAAACTCAGGTTTAATTAAAATTCTAGTGTACTCCTTGTGAACTCTAAAAATCTCAAAAGGCATCTGAGATCGAGAAGGAAAAGTTGTCTTCGAGGTCTTAAAATCACGTTTGTTTGTAATTTTGTATTTTATCAAGGAAGGTTTATTGTTCAAGAAAATTATGTTTGTCGAAGAAATCAATTCGTGGCATGTTGATTTAACAAGTTCATGTAGGTTCTCTCTTAGTTAGGAGCAAGGCCTAGGCTCAAGGCGCCACGTGAAGGTAGTTGTGGATTGGTTCTCTAAAACAGCTTAGTAAGGTGTTAATTTTGTGGTTACTCTTACTCATACTCGATGTGAACATGACTTAGTAATGGTAATTGTGGATAGGTTCTCTAGAACGGCTTATTTTAGTTGCGGTTAAAGGCAAAGTATTCTACCAAAACATTGCATAACCTCTAATTTTTCAGAACATTTTGTGCCTTAAACTATTGTTGGGCATTGAGATAGCAACTTCTTAGGTCTATTTTAGAATACTATATGGCATTTGCTGAGAACCAAGAAGACTTTGCTTGAATTAACCACATCTTATCAACCACAAATACACGGTCAAACGAAAGTCACTATAAGAATTGTAACTATCTATGCTCAATAAGGCCAAAGAATTGTGATTTTTCATTTTTCGCGTTACAATGGATCATTATAATATGATTTATTAAATCATTTGTTCTTCTTATTTATGTTAAGTTGCAAATTATATTTGTAAACAAGAATCAATCGAATACATTTGTTATTATCAAGGTAAGTTTAATATATGGATATATCTCAAACCCCATATGAACGGGAGTCACTTGGAAACGAAAATGGCAAACTTAGACTAGAACTTATAAAGAAAAAAAACACTCCCGAAGCCTATTATTAATTGACACATCTCTCAAATAAAGTGTAGTTGCTCTAGAGAAAAATTCGTTTAATGTAAAGAACAATTGTCTGCTAACATACAAAAACAAAACCTCAACACCCAAGCTAAAAAGGTGATTGCATATGTTACTTCAAATATGCATAGCATAATTCAAAATCACATGTGATTTATCAGGTAGAATTCAATACATTTCACTATTTTGCAAAGGAGCACAAATGGTTGAATGAGAACATACACAAATTAAACATATACAATAGTATACTTACAGCTTGTATTCCAAATATTCATCATTTTTGTACTCTTTTAAGCTTCCTCTCCTACGTTTCCTTCCTCGTTCAATATGAAATCGAGTTGGGAACTCCACATTTGAACATTCTCCGACAATAAAATCATCCACTCGGTCAAAAGGAATTATAGCTACATCATCGTGGCGTTCAGCATTACCAAACTTGGTCCACTTCAAATCATTAGATGAAAAATCCCCTTCTGGTGGATCTTGCATTGATATATCTTCAATGGATTCAACTATTTCCATTTTCTTTTAGTTTACAATCAAGATAAGATATATCCTTTGAAGTTAATCCTCAACAGAAATCTTCTGCAATGTTCATCAAGAGATTGATTAGGTGAATAATTTCCAAGAAGGATTGTTTGGCAAATGAGAATGAGAATGGGAATTAAGAGACTTGATGGGAACTAATAGTTGGTTTGGATTGCGTAGTTACTTTCTTGTTTGAGGCGTCGGGAGGAGTATTCAACAAAACAATGATGAAACAGGATGAAAGGGCGCCTGCCGCCAATGGTTTTAGAGCATTAGAGGGGCTACAGGTTCAAAGAGATGAAGACCTACGAAGATTTTGAAGAAGAAGAATAAAGAAAGAGCGGGTCTGGCTGAGATGGCGGCTGCGTGGCGACTTCGTGGCGGCTGCGAGGCGACTTCGTGGCGGCTGCGAGGCGGCTGCGTGGCGGATGCTACGGTGTTTTTTAGGCGAATTAGGAGAGTCGTGTGTTGCTGTTGGTGGTTGGGGCGGTGCTGCGAGGACGGCTACGCGATACTAACGGTTGGGGTTTGGTTTTACACAACAATGGAAGGGAAATTTGAAAGAAATGAAGATGGTAGAACCTAGAAGGGAGGGGTTTATGGTGCCAAATATTTGGGATTTTAATTATTTTTGAATATTATTATTTCTTTTTTTTGCCATAGATTTTTACAGTATTCCCTCCAATTCAAATCTATTGTTCCATTTAGTTGTGCACAGATATTAAGATTGGTATAAGGTCTACTAAAAAGGTGGTAGTTGGGGTATTTTAATTGATTAAATTAAGGACATTATTAAACTTCGCCACCCTTTTTATTTTATCGTCATCCCTTATATATTGAAATTCGCTAAAACTAAAAATTGAATTACAATGGCCAACGAAAATGAGTATCAATATGATCGCCGAATCAATATGATTGTGTTAAAATTTGAGATATATTCGCTCTAATGGCTATAACTTTAAATAGAAAAATAACTTTAAATAGAAAAATCATTATAACCTAGAGTTCAAGATCTTTGCAATGATAAATTATATGCCCAATTCCGATAACCGAGCGAGAAATGACGATCGTTTGAAGTTTATTTGTGCTGAAATTTGATACATGTTCATTCTTTTGGTCATAATTTTTTATTGAAAAATCGTATTACTACAAGGTTTGCGGCATTGGAAACTTGACTTCAAGAGCTTTCCAATGATATATTAAATGCTCAATTCTGACAATCGAGCGGAAAATGACGATCGTTTGAAATTTGCAGTAAATTCTAACTTTAGTCACGCGCGACCAGGCCATGGCTGAATCACACATTTTGTGCAATTCAACCATGGTCCGATCGCACATTTTGTGAGATTCAACCGTGGTCTGGTTATTAGAAATTACTGCAAACTTTGAACGGTCGTTATTTCTCGTTCGATTGTTAGAATTAGGCATATAATATGTCGTTGGAAAGCTCTTGAAGTCTAGTTTCTAATGCCGCAAATCTTGCACTAATAAGATTTTTTTTATAAGTTATGACCAAAAGAATGAACATGTATCAAATTTCAGCACAAATAAACTTCAAACGATCGTCATTTCTCGCTCGATTATCAAAATTGGGCATATAATATATCATTGGAAAGATCTTGAAGTCTAGGTTCTAATGCTACAAATATTGCAGTAATGTGATTTTTCATATCAAAAGTTTCAGCCAAAGGAGTGATTATGTATCAAATTTCAATACAAAACGTGTGATCAGGTTTATTTTTCGATTTTAAAAATTATTTTATTTACTAAATTTTATATTTTTCTTTTAATTTAATTATTATTAAGAAATTTAGTTTAGAAATAATTATGGTTGATTTTATAATTAAAATTGGATTTAAGGGCATTTTAGTAATATTATTAAAAAAGGGGTGGCGATAAAATAAAAAGGGTGGCGTCGTGGTGATGTTTAAGAATTGGATAGTTGGGGTATTGTGAGTAGTAAAAGTGGGGGTATTTTGATCATTACTTATGTGAACATGGAGTATTTAGGTAAACAGTCATGACTAAAAATAAAAATGAGACATTCAAGGTGAACTTACCTAATAAGGAAAGAAAATTTGAAATGAATAAACAAAAAAAAAACCCAAAGTAAGCACTTTTCTCCCATACCTATGGTTTGGTTATGTTCGTTGTTGGTAACAGCGAACAAATAGGGCTGGTAAAAAAAAGTCAAGTTCTTTGTTCTCTGTTACTAACTGCGAACAAATTAAAATTAGTCAAATAAAAGTCAATCTCAAATATCTTCTCTGACTCATTTTTAGGACCAACCTTATGATTGATGGTAAACCTCCACTTTCCTTAGTTTTGCTTTTTTTTTCGTTTTTAGCGACAAATAAAAATGCATTTGCTCCATATTATAGAGTTGTTCTATACATTTATTGAATTTGATATACCCATATATTGGGTTTTAAAGTCTCTCATGGTGAGAGTTTGAATATTTATTATCAATTCGATGGTATATGACATCATCACGGGGTGTAAATTCTGCTAATACAGTCAATAGTATTAAACTTATCTCCACTTTAAAGTCACACTAGATTTTAAAACCCCCTCAAAGGAGGTTATATCAAACAAAGATATGATAAAGACCTCAGTGTCAAATCTCCTTTATAATAATCGTGACTTTTCTATATAGAATTTTAATTGATTAAAATAGTTGTGTATGATCGATTGATCCTTAGTTGTAAATATCGTATGACACTTTTATCAATAAGATTATCTCCTTAAATAAAAACAATACTCAAAGAACACTTACTTGAGAATCGAATTGATGATTAAACCAACAACAAAAATTATAGTCTTCCAAAGTAAAATAAATAATTTAGAACAAATTAGTAATTCAAAGAGAAAAAGAAAATCCTTGAAAAAGCTAAAACTAAAAAAACTCACATTAATATATAGCATTGGGTTAGAAAGAGGTGTATTTATTTTAAAGTTAAAGCATGATTTCAAGATTCTAAACATGAAATCTACTTCTAAACTAACAAATCAAGCGAGATCTAATATACAATAAGATTCCAACTAGAAATAAAGCATAAACGATAATGCAGAAGAAATCATATAGGGAAGCCCATGAGCTATGGGACAGTGCTGACTGCTGAGTCGTCATCATCATCCATAACCCAATATTCCGCTTGAAAAACAGAGTCTGGGTGAGGGAATGTGACGGACAATCCATACTCATACTCCCTTGAGAGGGAATACCAAGAAAAGCGATCAATTTTACCCCCAGAAGGTGAGAGCCCTGCACATTACTTATCGGAACTCATACACAGCAAGCATAAGTTATCTCCTGCTGATATTCCAAACTTCTACCCTCCTCATTAAAAGCCATTGAGCCCCGATGAGTGTCATTACACGAATTACGTTTATTTCTTACCTTTTCAATTAGACACTAGAATAGACATGCCCTTTTAGTGTCCGATGTTGCCTTGTCTATCCATGTTTGGTGTACATGCATCCATGAGAATCCTTCGGGCTGATATTCGTGGACAACTCATGTCAGTAAGAGTCTTAAAGGTTGTGTGAAAGCAAAATAACAGGAATGTGATGTCCAAACAGCAAAATTACCTTTAAATTCAATAAAACTGTTGTTAAACAGCCATGGCGCGCCTCACCTAAATGCACATTAGCCAAAGTTTATCAGGTCATATAGCAAAATATCAAGCGTAAAGGATGTTTATATAATATAAGATCATAAAGTGCCAAAGAAATTTTATAGTTTTTATGCATTGAAAGGTGAGACAGCTATTAGATGCCATTTGGGTTTTTAATAAAAAGGATGTCAAGGAACCAAGTCCAAACCTATATAAATCAACCACTGATTTTCTGCAGTCCGATGAAAACTACATAATGGCCACCACAATAATACATAGTTTGAGAGGCGTGATACTCATATAGCGACATTTCATAATTGAGCAAACGCAGTGTAACAAAATGTCATGCTTGGCACGGAGTACATATTGAGGAAATAGCATCAACTCTAGTTGTCTTTGTATAACGTACCAGGGTAGAGTGGTCACACAACATGGAGTCGTGAATCTTGATGTTTGTATAAAAGCAAGAATAAAGATGTTAAGGCGAGAAAAGAATTAGATATATCATAATGTACATATTGAGAAAAGAAAGATAAATTGTGGGTGAAATGGATTTATTCCTACTTCCTACTATATTAATTCTTGCATCTTACTCAATATACACTTTCTAGGGTGCTTGAGAAATTTAGGTAGTTATAACTTATAAGTATATTGATCAGATTGAAGGTCGGTACCAAGTGGTAAAGCAAAATTACATCAAGCCAAGGGAATGTATATGCTAATGTTACACCAACGTTTTGTTTTCAGTTCTGTATCATTTTGTTAGCTTAATGGTATTTGGGGACCCTAATAGCATGCATCAGTAATATCTACTTTTTGGGTAGATTATATAGTTTTATCTGGCAAAAAAGAATACAAACACTTAACAAGTCAATAGAGGAAGGAGATCTTTGTGAATAAATGAGAAAAATACAATTGATTCATGTAGCCAACCCATCTAATGGATTCAGGCTATAGCAATGCTTTTGTGTTGTGAGTGTATGAGACTCAAATTCGACAAGTTGAGTGTGATTTCCCATGTCAGGAGATTATTTGATATGTATGTAATGATGCAATCAGAGGGCAATAAGTTTGATTATTAATCTTGTTTCCTGTACTTTCTTTTTCCCTAGAGAAGTGTGTTTTGCAAGCGTTGTTCCAATCCCCGAGCTACTAGTAGAAAGGGCATTGTATAGGGCAATAACAGAAAATCAGAAAGCAAGTTATGGTTTTGTTTAGCTGATGCAAGAGACAGATACACCATAATTTATGCTCAAGTATACTGTGAAAATGTTGTAACAATTATCTTCAGCTCTAATGTTTTCAATTAACCCTTTGAAAAAAGGAAAGTTTTATGCGATAAGATTTAATAAATAAATTCTAATATGCTCAGATAATGGCTATGCAAGTTCAGGCGAGAGAATTTCAGGTGTAAAGACGTCGTACAGCAAGTTATTCGTCCTATTTTCTTTTCTGTCTTGCTCTATTATGAATCTTATTGCCTTTTGTTTTTCTTTTTTTTTTTCTTCTTATGAGGAATAGCCAACGTGTTTTGTATTGAAAGAGATAAAACTACAAAAAGCTAAATACGACAATTTACACACTAGACGTTTTGAATAGCCATAAATAAGTTTCTGCCACAAACCCATTGCAAATATAAAACTCCTAGACATGGTTGCGAGTTGTGAGACAAGGCCATAAACACTCTTTCCATAGTACCCCTCATGTAGCTAGTTCATTTTAGAGAGGATTAAAAAAGTTGGTAATTTTTCAGGATAGTTTAAATTGCCAACAAGAAACAAGATATATCACCTGAAGATTCCCACTTATCAAATTTCACCAGCCAAGTATCAGAACCAATCTGAGAAGAGGAAGTTCGATCCACCCATACCCTAAATCTACAACCTTGCATATGTCCGTACGACTTCTCCAATGCATCCAAACATTCATGAAGAGGTTTCTCCACTCCAGACGCATGGACGAAAACACCTGATGGATGCTGATCATCAAAGAGTTTAAACAAGAAAAAAGGTTTAATGAGTCAAAAACTGAACATGGAGTTTCAGGGAGCAGCTTGATGCATAAGAAGTGCACAAATCCAATAAAATCAAAATACCAAGTAATATACTACGTATAAAAACCCAATCCATAAACGCCTACAAAGCGGAGTTTCGATTGACATTATTGCAATACAAAAAAAGTTACATTATTGCATATACTTTACAAGGTCCATCTCTATGACTCCGAAGTGCAAGCAGAAAGCATCCAATTTTCTATTCCATCCTCTAATAGTTGTCTATAATTCCTTTTGGGAGGTCCTAAAATATTAGTCGGGCTTCTAATAATAAAATTCAGGGAAAAAGATAACATGTCAGAGAAGAAAAAACTAATGGTTGTAGATAGAAGATATGGTGGGAAACTCAACACTAAAATACACTCCTAAGCTTTTCCCACATTCAACAAATTGTCACAAAGGAGGTTCCTTGTATCCAGTTACCAAATGTCATACTGATCTATCACTAAGCTTTATCATGTACCCTTAATTCAGTCAATAGCTCAAAGAAGTAGGGAGGGCATAGACCATAAACCAAAAAACATAAAGGAAGCAAAGTCTAAACCCATACGTACACAACTTTAACTAGGCATTGGAAAATCATTAGTTCAAACCCACAATATTAAGAACAAATAGAAAAAATGTGGTATGCATCTGCTTTAATTTACCAAATATTAAGTGCTAGATCTAGAGTCTAGACCATGAATTGTGAATAACACTTACAAACTTTGACTTGAAATTCTGAATAAATTGTTTCGAATTTTGAACTTCTCCACGTTGCCATTTCTCAAAAGCCAAGTACATATTCACAACTTCAAATCCCGGATTCATACATTCCTTCTTGCAGCTTGGAGATTCGAATTCATCTCTAGGTGATAAACAAGGGCCCAGACCAAAATGTCCAATGGCTTGTATGATACCAGCAGCACATCTTTCAGACGCATGAAGTATATTATTGTCGTTCTTTGCATTAATTGCATGCCAATTTAACAACTCTTCCTGCGCATTACTGACCTGCATCTTACAGACATCAGAAATGCTTCGTAACTGAAACTCAAAACCAAATTAGCAAGCATGAAAGAATGCTTAGAGGATCAATTACTAAATTTTAGAGATAAGGAAGTACTAACCATGACACCTTTAACTCCACGAACAGTGAACAATTCTGCATCATTTCCAGAATCACCACATACTAGAGTATTCACCGGAATTTTACCATTTAATTTGTTCATTAAGTAATTAAGGGCCTGTCCTTTACCAGCTCCTCTTGGTAACACATCCAGAGCAATCCCACCACTATAGATAATTTTGGTGTCTAGCTGAGTAACAAATTGTTTCAGATGAAGTGTGTTCAAAATATAGAACGAATTATTTCTCTAAAATATTGCACGCAAAAAGATGCAAGAAGATACAGATATACTTTCAATCATAGCATCTAGAATCTTACCCCTCGTTCCACTAAGCACCGTTGAAGACCCTCAATTACTTGAGATGCCTTAGCTTTATCGACAAAGAAACTAACCTTGTGAGGACGCTGTTCTGTTTCAGCCTGCAACCAACAATATGAATAAGCTTTAATAATAATCTAATGACTAGTGTACCATCAAATCTGTATAAACTACAGTTAATATCTACTATATTATGCTTGAAAAAAAAAATTGTTACCAACTATTCAAAGGGAGACCTGAAGCACAAGCTCCGGAATTTTGGCAGTTTCCTCTGTCACAATCTTTCTATCCCACATGTAATTTAGAGATTGTTCCCAATCAACATCAGGTATCAAAGAATCACCATAAGCAATCTCAGTTCCCACTGACATAACAGTTATATCTGGAGTTAGCAAGGGTTTTTCAATCCTCAATTCCTTGTAGATAGTTGGCGATCGTCCCGTCGAATATACAAGCAAAGAATCATTACGAAAAAATGCTTCCCATAGTGAATTGAACCTAAGGAGAGCATAACTATCAGGATCATCATGATCAACCTGTGAAAACAACATATGCAATGAACCAAATAGCAAATAATTATCCAAAAGAAAAACAGTTTTACACCCAAAAAATAAGAAACAAAAAAGCAATACCATGGTGTAGTCAAGATCTGAAACTAACATAACGCGTGCAGCACAGTTAAGCCGCTCCATGTAGTTTAACGCCTCAGACTTCCATGAGACCATCAACATACACAAGCAAGAATTATCAGATATCAGCAATGTTATACTTCCTAAGTAACATGTTGACAATAGGGTTTACATCTTTGCAATTGTTTCTCTACTGATTCAATTTGATACCAAGTCCAATTTTGTGTACAATACTACACTTCAATGTCAAATTAACAAGAGATTGGAGCATCTTGTTATTGATTTAATTTGATACCAAGTACAAACATTCAGTTATTTAACACATAAATGATAAGCATGGATTTAAACGGGCAGAGCTAGTGTTGGGCAAAGGGCGTCCACAGCGCACCTTCAAGAATCTGTATAAATATACTTTCTCCGTTCCATTATACTTGCTATATTTGACTTTTTACAAAATCCAATGTGTTATTTTGATCATTTATACAGTGAGTTCCGCACATCTAAAAATTTGTGATTAGACTATTCAAACAAGATCGCATTTGCCTATATTTTTTCTTTACAATTAGCCGTAATATATAAAATAAGCATGAACCAAAAATAAAATTAATAATGTAGCTAGTATTTCAAAACAAAGGAAGTAGTGTATATATATGGGTATTTGGCCTAGAAATTAATTTACCTGCCAATCACAGTGTGAAAAGATTGTAGAACAACTCAAATATCCTAAAATCTAACAATTATCTACTTCCTTCACCTAAAATTATTTTGTGATGTTAATATGAAAAATTTTCAGTCCCCTCACCAAATATATAAGCATTGCCTGGCCATGGAGCACAAATATGATCATCATCCTCCTTGGGGGTACGGGTATGATTTATCCGCATCTTTCAAGAAAAAGAAAACCCCCACTCGGACCCTGCGGGATACCGGAAAGGTTCTTTCCCTTCTATATCCTCATGTAAACTATGCAATTAAGTCAAAAGTTGACTAAAAGTAGCTTAAAATACGGGGAAATTAGAGTTAAAAATGATGTCATATAAAATGAGGAAGTCATAGAATTAACAAGAAGAATCCAGATGATTTATCTCAAAAAAAGGCGCAATCCAAAAAGCAAATTCATTAAAATTGAGTCAAATGAAATTAACAGAAGATTTGTATATGAATACAAGTTGATTGACAGTATAAAGGATTGAAAGTAACAAGTATACCAGATTTTCAATGGGTAGCTTGAAACTTTTTGTAACTTCAAATTCCCAACTCCAATGATCAACGCTGATTCATGGAATTACGATCGATCAAAAAGAGTGAATTAAATTGAATCAGAAAGTATCAGTAAAACATTATGAAGAAAATTAATGAGAGAACACATAAGGGTAGGGGTGTTCAAAACCGGATACCGGGTCAACCCTTATCCGGAAATCCGGGTATCCACTTTTTCGGGTACCTAAAATTGCAATCCAGTTCCGACCCGGTTTAAACCGGGTACCTAGAAGCCGGATACCCGGTTGAAACCGGGTCGGAAATCGGATACTCGATTTTATTAGAATGTTTTTTATTTTTTATTTTTTTATCGTTCAACCATACGTTTGTTTATCTCTATTTTCACTTAAAATATTTTTTTATATAAAATTCATACAAACTCCCTAAAAATCTTTAACTTAATTAGTCATTTTTGATTAATTAAGAAAATGAAAGAATAATATTATTGTTCATGGGCTTAAGTAAGAACAATTATAAAATTCAAATATTAACTCCTAAAAAATATTCAATCCAAGGTTAGCTTAAGAGATATCATGATTATTTTATTTACGAAAAAAAGTAAAAAAAAAAAAGAAAGAAAATCGGATACCGAATACCCGGTTTTCAAAAATTCAGAACCCGAATCCAGTATCCGTATCCGGTTTTAAAATCGGCTACCCGACCCGGATTATCCGGTTTGAAAAAACCGGGTAAATTATACCCGGTTTTAGAAACCGGATACCGGATAATTCGGGTCGGAATTTTCGGATTGGGTTATTATGAGCGCTGAATAGTGCTTGCAGAATGCCTGATCACCCACCCGGCCACCCGTAATGCAGTAGCCCAAAATTCCTAATCAATAACGGTGATCATTATAATATTAAATCTATAAAATCAAAAAAATAAAGGAAAAATTATCGGGAATAACTCGTACTTTTAACGTTTGCCTGTGAATACTCCCTACTTTTGATTATTCATAAATAATCCCAACTTTACACTGAGTTTGTTCACAGCACCCCCAAATCCCAATTATTCGAAACCGGCTATTCTAGGTTGCCTTTAATTAACCCCATACAACCTTGAATCTTCTCCTTCCTTCTAATTTACATTTAATTTCCACAAACAAAATCCCCAATTCATTTATAGGGTTCATGAGAATATCCCAAATTTTGCAAATCAAAGACAAATCTTGGCAAGGCTATCTTCAATTGGTTGTGTACTCTTCATCTTCATTAAAATGGCGTGGATTAGTTTGATTCATTTACTTTGCAAAAATTTATTTGGAGGAATGTGAGATGTTGAAGATGATGAATAATGGCAGCAAACAGCAGCTCAAATAAAGGGAAAACAAGTCATTTCGTAGATGTTACTTGCTACAACCGGTCAAAAATGAGGAGGGGGTGCTGTGAGCAAACTAAGTTCAAAGTTCGGATTATTTATGAATAATCAAAAGTACGGGTTATTCACAGGAAAAAGTTAAAGTACGGGTTATTCCCGATAATTTTTCCAAAAATAAATTAAAACAATAAAACTCTTACCCTATCATATCCAACCAGGTGATTTATTAATTTCATTTACTAAGACTTTCTCACATTAGGCGGGTTATTAGACTTTTTTTATTAAGCTCCATTCAAAACTTTTTTTAAACTATTTCTTGTACACAAATTCCAGATACGGTCTCTTTGTAATTTTAATTGAGCGGGCTTAAAAGGAAAATGTAGAGTAAGTTTTTTGGTAGGCATTAAGAATTTTATAATTAGTCATCTACAATATTATGAGTACTTAAGTACTTACTCGGTGAGCAATGGCATTAAGTATATTTTAAGTAGGCATTAAAGATATTTTAAGTAGGTATTAAGGATATGGTAATTAGGCTAGTAGGCTAAGTTTTTCGGTACTCATTAAGAATATTGTAACTAGGCATTTTAAGTACTTTTTCGGTGGGGATTAAGTATATTGTAAGTAGGCACTAAGGATAATGTAAGTAGGCATTAAGGATACCATAATTGAACAGTAAGATCTAATGGGTTGGGCGATCACACACATTTATCTCAATGAGTGAGTTACCACAAATGCACGGTGTTGTAGCACATACCGGTCAAACACAAGGAGCAAGGGTAAGCAATTTTCTTTGCGTATTAGTTAGATATTAAAGGGGTTGTTGAAAACAATAACCAAAAGATATGAAAAAGAAATAAGTGTTAATAATCAATTATAAAAAGGGGGTCGGGTTAACTCATTCATGATGACTATTAAATGGTAGCTTCTTAGGGGTAATTAAAGGGTAGTGAATCACGCTAAGAAGAGCAATCCAATCCTTGATCGGGCTTGGGATTGCTTGCAACCTCTTCACCATCCTCAATTCAGTGAGTGAAGATGAAGGGCTTGGGCTATAAATCATCTGCTACTTGCTCATCCTTCCCTACTCTCATAGATGAAGAATAAAGCCCTTAGATAGGAGGGTGGATGTAAGGTTTGTTAAAGTAAGACCCAAATCTCCCTCATGTGAAGGGTCTTCGGAGAGTCGTCTTGAGGGTGCTATAAAGAACAAAGCAAGGCTTGAGGTGATGTTGATGGCTCAATCAAGGAAACAACGAGCGACAGCTGGTACAAGAGTGAGCTGCTCGATGGGTCGAGCTAAGGCTGCTCGAGTCGAGCAAATACAGCAGAAGAACCAGTAGCCTCTGGTTAGGCGCTCGACTGGTCGAGCTTAATATGCTCGGGTCGAGCAGAGCATGCGGGCAACAGTTTGCGTTTTCTGTTTTGGTTCTTTTTGATGTGGGCTTTTATCCTTTTGGTCTTAAGTCCTCCCATATGTCTTAGGACTATAATTAGGAGTCTTAAGAGTCATTAGGGTTAGTGTGGAGAGACTACACAAGAGAGTGAGTTAGGGTTTGAAAACCAAGAGAGCTCTCTTCTTCTTTGTGCTAGTTTAGGGGTGAACTCCATTGTTGAATGGATTCACTAACTTAAGAGGTTGTTCTCAAGTGTGTAAGTTGAGCCATTAGTGTAATGTTGATTATATTAATGATAAAATTTTTTATTTGAGGGGGAGGTATCCTTTGATACCTCATAAAGACTTTGTCTTTGTTGTTTGTTGTTCTCTTGGTTATTGCTCTATTTTTCTTTCTCAGTTTCTTCCATATATAGTTCTACCATTTGAGGGTCCAAGACCTCCTCTTTCAAAGTTCAATTCTCATTGATCTCTTACACCCAATTTCATCCTTTGATCAAAAATTAGATTACTCATTGATCTCTTACACCCGATTTCATACTTTGATCAAAAATTAGATTACTCAAAATACAACCCTTGTTGGTATATTGGAAGCAATTATAACAATCCTTAGCCAAATGGGTAGAATAAACCCTTATCTAAGTCTTTAATCGTTCAACTTACTGATCTGAATCTCATGTTGATCAACCATTGCATTTTGGAAATATTATAACTTTTTTGTTACAACTTCTTAACGAACACAATTTTAATATTCCATTGTAAGATACACTATATGTGGATGTGTTGATCTCCATGAGCATTTAAGTGAGCCCTTTCATGATCAATACTTCTTGCTTTACTCAGGTTGGATTTTTTTCTCCTTTTCCCTCATTTCTTCCTCGACTTTGATCCATTCTTCTTTAAAACATCCGGAGGATTAGGGAGCATCGTCCTTAACACGCCTCTGCTCAGTAAAAAGTGAAAAACCTACAAAAATACGAACAAATGCGTGCTTTTCCTTGAAAGGGGTGTAAACCCAAGAAAAAGGAATGAAATGTAACAGAACAACATACAAACATAACAAATATCACACATAAAAGGAATCAAAATTGGGTTAATCATTGGGCCTAAGAGACGGTGTCTTAGGAAGACGGTCTCTTAGGACACCGACTGTTGTATAAGACGATCTTACCATGAGACACTCTCATGTATGGGTTAAATAGTCTAATATTATAAATTATTAGCATACAGACATCTTATTTTTAGTCGTCTCTCACTAAAAAAGCTCTTTTTTTAAGGATATAAGCAAAGGCGAGAGACATCCTAAGACCGGAATGGAAATAAATTCGTTAGGAGATTTGAACCCTTGAATCGCCCGTCAACTCATGAATCTTAACTTCATTCAAAGTTTACATGAGCAAAATCTAGATACTCCTTTTCTTAAAGTTGTTCTCATTTGTTATTGGGCTATTCCACTTGTTGTTCGAATCTTTCTGTTTATATTACAAATTTTGGACAAAAGTAACATTATTCATCCTCATTTTAAAATTTTAATAATACTTATAGACCCAATTAGGGGTATTCAACGGTTCGGGGTCCATTTTAAGCCCTTCACCCCGTTTTTACAAGGGTTTTGTAAGAGCCGAATTGAAAAAAGTCGTGTCGAAAATGGGCTGACTGCAGTTAAAAGGAGGGAGTTATAAAAGGGCATTAATAAAGGTCGAAAATGGGCCTTTGTAAATAGAAAACAACTGATATTTTGCACGAGACCTTCTTAGTATGAGACAGATAACCCAATAAGCCCAAAAATAAATTTCCTTAATATGTACTAAGTACTTGACCTATTTAAGATAATAACTAATATCTATGGTCAAAATTAATTATTCAATTGATCATTTTCAAGTTTGAATTGATCTTTTTAGATCAAAATTGAAGTTTTTATATAACAAAGCAGTCATGAATTCTCGATCATTTCCAAAAGCATTCATTTAACGAATCATTTTAAGGTCTGAATTGATCCATTTTAGATCAAAATTGTAATTTTTTAAAACAAAACCGCCATAAACACTTGATCATTTTCAAGAGCATTTATCGAATTATTTGGCAAAACATAACTAGAGACCGCCACTTCCTCCGCTTTTACATCAAGAGTAAGTAAACACTACACCTACAATTATATTTCAAGGTCCGTTATGAAATGAATATGAATTGTTGAGAAAATATTTAGTGAGACAAAATAAAATCAAAAGTTGGTAAATTTGATAGAATAGAGAAGCACTCAACAAAGGGCTACTCGAAGTAGAGTTTGTTGTTTTAAAAAAATGCAAGTGTTTTCGATTTTAAAAAACACTTAAATTATTTAAATTAAAACATCTATATCAAAAAATTAATTGTAAATTACTATATAAGGGCACATTCGATGGTACTCCCTCCGTTCCTTTATGTTCTTCCACCTTACTATAACGGGCAGTTTCAAAAGTTCTTCCACTTTAGAATACTTTCTATTTTAGGAAAGTTTTCAACTCACTTTTACCCCTTAAAACCCCACTTTCTTTACTTCACACTACTATTTAATTATTTTCTCTCTCATACTTCCAATACAATCATTACTTCACACTACTATTTAATTATTTTTTCTCTTATAATTCCAATACAATCATTACTTTCCATTACTATATAATTAAAATAATACCCACTACTACCAAAGATTCCATTTTTCTTAATCTTTGTGAAAAACCCAAATAGAAAGATCAAATAGGAACGGAGGGAGTACAATAATAATCTATTTTATGATCTTTTCTTTAAAAAAAATCCATTTTATGATCTATGGATTTTTCAGAGTCATTAGTTTATTTTATAGAAAATATGTTTGTATGATTTTTTATTTTTGATTTTAAATTCTCAAGGAAATTGAAAACGAAAAACAATAACGAATGAATTTTAAGTTAGCGGTTTGTATTAAAAAAACAGCTCTAAACTGGTTTTTCCACTTATCAGTTACTGTGCTTTCATTTTTCATTTTAAGTTGTTGCATTTATTGTCTTTTAATTTAAATGACAAATTCCTATAAAGAGAAACACAAAAATAATTCCTAATTTTATATAAGTAATTAAGTTATTATATGATTCCTAAATTATATTGAAATTATAAAGTGATTTCTTTTAAAAGATGTAAAAGTAATACTATTAGATTGAGAGATATAATTAATATATACAAAACATAATCCTAAAATCATGCACTAAGCAAAATAAATGATAAATAATTACATAAAAATAATAGAAAATTTCAACACATAAAAAAAATAATCTAAATATTAAGTTAAATGTTTAATGTCTTTGTATAACCTTAAGATATCAACATAAAGAACATTTTCCTTTTAGTCCTCAAAAAAGTTCTCATTTGTCATTTTATGGTGTTCCATTAATTGTTCTCATAAAGAATCTTTTTATTTATTTCACAAATTTTGAACAAAAATAAACTTATTTATTTTGATTTAATATTTCAATAATACTTATGATCCACACATCTCTTTCATAAACTTTATTTTAACATTTTTATATTTTTTATGGTCTCTATATATTTTCAACTAACTTTATGAAAAATATTTTTTAATTGGTTATGGTCGCCATATTTTTTCCACTAACTTTTATTTAATGTTTTTTAGTAATATTTATGGTCTCCACTTTTCCTCCATCAAATTTATTATTATTATTATATTTTTTTTGGAAGATGAATGATTTTTCTATTAATAAAAGAGAATAATACAGACTTGTACAAAAGTAGCCCAGACCGTAACACTTGATTTCTACTCCTTGCATCAGATTGCTAAGTAGGCACCAAATTTATTATTTAATATGATAATATGTATATTATTTAAAAGATTCTATGTTTCTTAATTCTCCTGAACATTCCTTATGGGAACTTCTTAAGGAACGAAGAGAATATTATTTTGCTATAATCATCAATTTATAACCTTATTTATTTATTTATCTGTTATAACTTTGTGAAACGTAGGTGATAGAATTATCGTTTGAAATTCATTTCACCAACATCTTTTTCTTATTATTTACTTAAATAATTAATGTATAATTTATTTAATTTGTGTAGTTTTTTTTAATATAGCCATGTAAGTAGTCTGTGTAAATGATTATTTATAAAAAAACCTCTTTCAAAATTATTTTATTTTCTTAATTTATTACAAAAATATTTTAATGAAAATAAATTTTTACATAAATAATTTATATGTTATCCGATAATTATCCATTGTAATCAAAACCTACTACATATCTTAATTGATTGTTTATTGTAAACATTAGTAAATAAGATATAGTTTTAAAAATCTTTTGTTACTAATCTATTGAACAAATCTAATCAAAGAGATATTACATGATATTCTAAAAAAATATTTGCCTAATCATCATACATTCTACTAAAAAGAGAGTAAAATTCCAAATGTCATCATAGCATTAATCTTGACGTTTGGAACAAAATGATTGGACTGAAATATTCTTAATCTGCTGACTGTATATAATTAAATTACAAAATTGTATTGATTGCCTTAATATTCTGATTTCCAAAATTTCCGACTTTATTGTTCAATTGCAAAATTGAATTGATTGTTTTAATATTCTATTTTCCAAAAGTATACATGATTATCTAATTACCATAAATGTTGCCCCATGAAAGCAACATCTTAATATTATGATTTCAAACAATATACTTAGATCATTTTGATATTCATAATCCCTTAAAATTATGCATGATTATCTATTTTCTTTATTTATCATACATTCTACTAAAAAGAGAGTAAAATTCCAAATGTCATCATAGCATTAATCTTGACATACATTCTACTAAAAAGAGAGTAAAATTTCAAATGTCATCATAGCATTAATCTTGACATTTGGAACAAAATGATTGGACTGAAATATTCTTAATCTGCTGACTGCATAATTAAATTACAAAATTGTATTGATTGCCTTAATATTCTGACTTCCAAAATTTCCGACTTTATTGTTCAATTGCAAAATTGAATTGATTGTTTTAATATTCTATTTTCCAAAAGTATACATGATTATCTAATTACCATAATTGTTGCCCCATGAAAACAACATCTTAATATTATGATTTCAAACAATATACTTAGATCATTTTGATATTCATAATCCCTTAAAATTATGCATGATTATCTATTTTCTTTATTTACAGCCCATTGACTAAAAATAATAAAAAGTTAATATCAATAATCCTTGCGTTGAGACGAATCAAACAAGATCTCACTTGACTATGTTTTAACTTTTAAATTAAGATAAATTTCAACTGTAAATAGTGTCAAAAAATCAAATAGGACAAAGTCATTAAAACAAAGGTAGAACAAAAGATATAATACACTAATACTAAATGAATTGTATGGATGAAATTAAAATAGATCAATTAAAAATGTATGTATGATATTAAACCTAAATAGTGAGCCATTATACAAAAATAAAAATGAATCAAATTAAGTAAAAGAGACAAAAATGAAAAATGATGTAAATTCAATGGGACAAGTAGAGTATTTACTTCTTTTATTTTTTTTGAAAACATAGAGTATTTACTTTGGTCCTATAGTTTTGTTCTTTCTAATTAATTATATTGCTTAGAATTAGCGCATCTAAATCCAATCCTTTCTCGAACAATATAAGGAATAACCCAATATTATTTTCACAAATTTTCACTAAGACTATTTTTGTTTAATTGATTTACATACTTATTATCTTAAAGTGAATAAGTGATCACTTAAAACTTAAAAATCGCAATTGCTCTCCAAAGAAGGCAGTTTCCTTTTTCTTTGTGTTTTGCCATGACGATTAATAAGAGTCAAGGACAATCACTATTAACATTGGTTTGTTTCTACCTAAGCCCGTCTTTAGTCATGGACAATTATATGTCGCAATTTCTAAAGTGACTAGGTCTGAAAATTCTAATACCTGATAAGAATGATGAAATAAGTTCTATGAATGATAATGTTGTATACAAAGAGGTATTTCAAAAACTATAATTGTTAATTTAACATTATATTTTGAGTTATTTTATATGTTGAATTATTTTATATACGTAATCAAAATAAATTTTCTTATAGTTTTTACATAAATTATATATGTATGATTTGCATAATTATTCACATCTAATTTTCTGTTAAGTAATTGAAATAATACAATTATAATAATAACTTAATTTGCACAAAATTATTTAAATCAAACAACGATAATGTATAATTTGGTCATTAATATAAATTTATATTTATTATATTAATTTATGCTAAAGCTTCGTGCATTGCACGGGTTTATATACTAGTAAAAACATAAAAAGAGCGGGAAAATTTTTATTGTGAAGTCGACATGTGTCCTAATCATTTCTTCATTAGTATATTGTATGTATTATATAGAATTGTATAGATAGATTCCTACGTGGCAACGAACAAATTAAAAAATAATTTCTGTCGTTAAGTTATATGTATTTAAAAAAATAATTTTTACATGGTAATGATAATATAGAAACTACTCATTTGTTCTATTGAATTTGCACCAAAAAGAAAAATAGTAGAAATAAGTTTTAAGAAAGTGGTAATAAATAAAGAGAGAATAAATTGTGTGGATAAACTTAAAAGAGAACTAAAATATATAAATAAAATTAAAAGAAAATAATTGATTATTATCCAAGAAAATGCAAATTAACTAGAAGATAATAAAATTAAGTAGTTTTATATCATCATCTAAAAAAAGTAGTTTTATTGGAGTATCAAATGTTAACATCGATAAGGAAGAAAAACTCTAGATATGTGTGGTTGGGTCTAGAATTGTTCTAATAATTCTATAAAAAGAAGCGCAAAAAATGCAAATAAAAGAGCTCTAATTTTGTGTAATATTATCTTCTATTTATTATTATTGTCCTGTTTTCTTTTTTACTATATTTAATGTGCTACTCTATTTTAATTATAATTATTTTTAATTAAATGTTTGATAAAAAAATATATGAATTTATATTAATAAAATTTATATTGAGGAATCAATTAAAATCTTAGTTGACTATCTTTTAACTTATAGTAAATATAAATTAAAAACAAAGCACATAAAAAACGAAAAAACAAAATGAAAACATTGTGAGAACTATCAATCATCAATACATATTGGGAGTGTTCAGCAAATTAGCTTATTGAGCAATTTTAGCTTAGTTTGATATAAATTGAGGGTTGGTTGATCAAATTAGCTAATGCTAGTGTTTGATGAATTAGCTGATTGAAATAACTTATTAATACAAACAAATTATTTTTAAACAAACTGTTTATAGTAACGGATTCAATATCAGCTAATCAAACCATTAATAAAATCAGCTGATTAAGCCGGCTACTATCAGGTAGCTATCAGAAATTTATAAACACCCTCATTTTATTAATTAAGTGTAATCGATGAATAATATTCAAAAAGCTTAGAGGTAAAGAAAAAGCAAAATGAAAACGAAAACCAAAATCAAATCAGAACAGTAGCAGTAAGCTCGTGCTTAGGGTTGTGCTTCTGCTTTTCGACGGCAACTAAGCAATCGTTCCCTTGCCTTTTCTGGTATTTGAATTTCTCTTCCATTTCTTCCTTAGATCTGATTTCTCATACCTGTTTAATTCTACTTTCATTCTTTTTAGTTTTACAATTCACAATTTTCATTTTAAAAAGCTCAAATATGACATTGTTTTGACTTGAATTAGTTGAATACCTTGTAATCCTGAATCCTATGCATTATTGGATTGTATGAGTTTGTAATATGTGGATGGCATGGAATATGGATGTAAGCCAAGAATAAGTAGATTTTCATCGTGTCTTTGAGTGTTGTAAAATTTTGAGCCAAGAATTGAAGAATTTATTTTCTTAACCTGGATTTTCGATCAATTTTTCAATCCTGTATTGTTGACATGACATGTTTATCAATTTATTAGGTAATGGACTCAACTGGCAATTCTCTTCCGTCTGGTCCAGATGGGGTGAAACGTAAAGTATCATATTTCTATGACCCAGAAGTTGGAAACTATTACTATGGACAAGGCCACCCTATGAAGCCTCATAGAATTCGGATGACACATGCTCTTTTAGCTCATTATGGTTTACTTCAACATATGCAAGTGTTTAAGCCTATTCCTGCAAGAGAAAGAGATCTTTGCAGGTTCCATGCTGATGATTATGTGTCCTTTCTTAGGGGCATTACACCCGAAACGCAACAGGATCAGTTGAGGCAGCTAAAGAGGTTCAATGTTGGTGAAGATTGTCCTGTATTTGATGGCCTGTATTCGTTTTGTCAGACTTATGCTGGTGGTTCAGTTGGCGGCGCTGTAAAGCTCAACCATGGTCTTTGTGATATTGCAATTAATTGGTCGGGTGGTTTGCACCATGCAAAAAAGTGTGAGGCGTCTGGCTTCTGTTATGTGAATGATATTGTATTGGCAATTTTGGAGCTTCTCAAAGTCCATGAGGTGAGAAGTTGAGTTTCACCTTCTAATACTTGTTGAACCAGATGATGTTTTATACTCTAGATAGATCACTAACAATTTTAATTAGCATGTTCACTGTTTGATGTCATGATACTCGCTCTATCTTAATTTAATATAAATAAATTGGCATATGACACACATATTTATTTTAGTGAAATAGTAGAGACGATTCTTAAGTAGGTAAATGGGGATAACTTATGAGAGAAAACATAGAGATTAGAGAGAAAAATGTATGAAAATGTGTCTCATGGATGACCTCAAAAAGGAAAGAATGGTGTGAAAAGGAAGGTTATTGGGCCCTCAAAAGGCAAGAGGTGTAGAAGATATTAAGAAAAACAAAGTATAATTAAGAGCGGTAAAAAGACTAAAGTTTTGATGAACAAAACACAACACAAAGATAAATGGTGATTTGGACACCTCCCCTCAAATGGAATTATATCTTATCAACTAATCAATATTACATTAATAGAATACCACTCACAATGCTTAATTACACACTATCATGCTTAAAACTTTTACCTCTAATGGAGCTCGCTTATCTAACACAAAAGAAATTCACTGCTCTCTACTTTTCTTTTTTCTTGTATTAAACTTCTCATATTTTTAAACCTAATTTATGGACCTTATATAGACTCTAAAAATTTTCGAATACCCTAGTTCAAGGCACCTTTTAAGCATCCAATGTGCACCATCTTGTGTGGTTCAAGGCATACTTTTGGCACCTTCTTGCCTTTTACAAGACACCTCTTTCCTTGTTCAAGACACTATTCATGCACTTTCATCTTCTTGTTCTTTGTTGCTCCTTGACCATGGCACATCAATGATCCTGTTTCATTGTTTTGAAAGCACCACCATCAATGCACTCAACCTCTTTGCACCCCTATCATTGCTCACAACATGGTGTGAATTGGCTTGAGTCATTTGTTTTGGTGATCAACATCATCTCCATCAAGTGTTGATTTGACTCTTTCTCTAACAATCTCCCCTTCAAGGCCAAATCTACCTCTATTAACAAATGATAACTTTTGTAGTTCTTCCAACCACAACATTAACATATGATCTGAGTCTTGGCTCCCCCTCAAGACCAAACCAATCACCAGCCTCAATGCACCACCCAACATGGTAGTCAGAACTCAGAACATATATCACCCTTCTTGGTGAGTTGAATCTTGTAGCACTCTCAACATGATGTAGGTCTCCACTCCTTAGCATTACATGACCATTGTTGCCCAACACTCCCCTCAAGTGCACTAAGCAACTCATTGCTACCTTTAAGACTCCATCACTTTGAATCTTCATGGTGTATCCAATCATTTGTATCCTCCTCAATAAGATTAGATTCCTAAGCATCTTAGGATGTATCTCATACCCTTAAGCTTCCTCATAATGTTATTTTGCATCATTGAATGCACCTCTCCAATGGCCTTAATCACAACTTCACTGCTAAGCAAGGTCATTTCTCATGCTCCCAAGCCATAACTCTTGTAAACAAGCTATTATCTCTTGTCTCTACATATGTGATATGGATGCATGGAATCGAACAACCAATCATTATCATCCTCACTCGTGGCCATTAGCACTTGACCATCATTAAGTTCATAACATATGGCCTTCAACCCTTAGTTCTTATCACCTAAGTTCGAAGCTTACTCTTCTTAGCAACTCTTTTCTCTTAAGGTTATTTCCTTTCCCATCTTCTCAAATGGAACTTCCCTTTTCTTCTGTTTGAGCTTCTTTCCATCACTATCCTCTGTGATTGGCTTCTTCATCTCCTTCATAAGTTTCAAGTTTAAAAGGACTTTCTTCAACTTGTTGCAAGTGTATTGGATGTGACCTCTCTTGTAGCAGTGATAGCATACTTTATCCCTAAGTCTCACTCTTACCCTGTTGACTTCAGTTTTCTTTTTGATAGCCTTTTTAATGGATTTTTTTCAATGATTTTACCATCTCCTATAGATGTATTCTCATCAACAATCTTATCACCCTCTATAGATGGTATGTCATCACCATTACTACTAATCCTAGTAGCTTCTTCAAGTTTTTCAACTCTCAACAAGAAATACTATCACTAGTCGTTGCTTTTCCACCATTGTTAATTTACTCTCCTTTTCTCCTTAAAACTCTATTAACAAACTCCTCACATCTTGTATAACTATTGTTTTTCTCTCCCTAAAGGTTTCAACAAACCCCAATGGCTTCAACAAGCTCTCCAAACATATCCACATCTACCATCCCTCCTTTACCAAATTTTACCCTTTGTAAATTTGACCCTTTGTAAAATGGCTGTCAGGGTTACTTGGGCATGGAAAAACATGATGTGCTCATTTACACCAACATGCAAAGCCAAGGAACTTCAATCATTGTACACCTTTTGTAAAACCTAACTTCCTTGCTTATATAATGTCTTCACATAGGTCATAGGTGTGACTCTTAATGTGAGTGGTTATACCTACAACAATGCGAAAACCTTAATCCTAACAATTGAGATTAAAACCAAAATTTAAGTTGCATAGAATGCATTAAAAGCGAGTATCTAGAAGGCGTATGTGATCAGAAATTTGCACTTCTGTATCTTGCATTGTCAACCTAAATGGCTTCAATCTTACGCAAGTAAAATAATGTGTAAAAGTTGACTCATTCTGTAAGATGCTCATCTTATTGATGGATATCATATTATCATGTTGTACAAGGAATCATGTGTAAGCTAGTGTTTTTGAATATGATATTAGTAAAACGGCTAATGTATTGTGAAAGTGTCTATCAATATTGTCTCTAGGATTGAGTTTTGTTTGAAAAGTACCTCTTTGTACTATACTTTACAATTCATACTAATCTAATTTTGCATGAGCAACATTGAAAATCATTATATATTAGAAATCCTCTTGTCTTTTATTTGTTTAAAATTTTGACTCTTAAGTATTCACACGGAGCACCTTTGGAATGTTGCAGCGTGTTCTATATGTGGACATTGATATCCACCATGGTGATGGTGTCGAGGAGGCCTTTTATACTACAGATAGAGTTATGACAGTGTCTTTTCACAAATTCGGGGATTATTTTCCTGGTACAGGAGATATTCGTGACATTGGATATGGAAAGGGGAAGTATTATTCTCTTAATGTGCCTTTAGATGATGGAATTGATGACGAGAGCTACCAATCTCTGTTTAGACCAATTATGGGAAAAGTAATGGAAGTATTCAAACCTGGGGCTGTTGTTCTGCAATGTGGTGCTGATTCTTTATCTGGTGACAGGTTGGGATGTTTTAACCTCTCCATTAGAGGCCATGCTGAGTGTGTCAAATACATGAGGTCCTTCAATGTCCCACTACTGTTGGTTGGTGGAGGTGGATATACTATAAGAAATGTAGCTCGTTGCTGGTGTTATGAGGTATGGATTTACGCTTTTTTTTTAATCAAATACTGAACATATGACATGTGGAAGATGGTTTTATTTCCTTCTAACACATCATCATTGACCTTTCCCTTTCCATAATTAGAGTATCTAAAGAAAGAGTGTGTTTTAAGTCTTTTGGCATATTGTACATTGGTGTTTGTATTACCATTTGATCTCATGCATCTTAATACATGAGACAAATTCATGAGTAAAGTTAAAACATTGGAAGATGGATTAAAATGATTTTTTCCAGTCATTATATTTACATGGACTGGCTAAATATGTCTTAATGTTATTGTAAAAAATCTTAGTGCCTTGATACACAGTCTCAATTTTTTTTCCATTCTGAAACATCATACCGCTATCAATATTTGTGTGTATGACAGATGATATTGATTTTGGATGACTTCTCTGCTTTTGAGGCTTTTATAGGCTACTGTTGACATGTTCTTTTGTCTGTTTCTATCTATTTGTCTCCCTTTTTCTCCCCCGCTTAATATGTTGATTAATATAAGGGACGATGAGACTTCCTCCAAAAGAAAAAACGAAATATTGGAATTATATTGATGGTAACTTTCCACTTTCTCGAAATCAGCAATAAGCTGTGCTGGTCTTTGGTTGAATTTGTCATTTCTTTTAAATGCCTATCTCTGCGGTTGATAAGATTTGAGTTTGAATGGTGTGATGCGGTGATGTGCAGACATATATGTTGCAGATTTGAACAAGTGTGTATGTAGTTCATATTACTTATCCTGATAACCTTTTCTATGTAATTTGTTGTATATGAAATATAACTTTGTTTATGTTTATAATCCCTGTAAGAAACTAAAATTTGTTCTTGTTAAGTCCTTAAATGCTAATTGAGGAACATTGGCAAGGCTAGTATCTAGAAGTCTAAAAACTCTGCATGCACCTATTCATAAAGAATAATTTATAGCCTTTTCTCCATTTTCTGTGTTTCATTAAACTGATACCTGCTGATGCAATTGACAGACTGGGGTTGCCCTTGGAATGGAACTTGATGATAAAATGCCACAACATGAATACTTTGAGTACTTTGGTCCTGATTATACACTTCATGTGGCTCCAAGTAACATGGAAAACAAGAACTCACGCCCCATGTTGGATGATATTAGAGCAAAACTTATTGACAATCTCTCAAAGCTACAGCATGCACCAAGTGTTCCATTCCAGGAGCGTCCTCCTGATACTGAGCTACCGGAGGTAAATTTATTTGTATTATTGTGGAATGTATAGTTCTTTACAAGTATAGCTGCAACAGGATATAGTAATGTTCTTGTTTGAGAGGATACTTTGTCCTCTCTACAAGATAACTATGTGACTAGTAGTGTTTTAATGTTGCCAACAAATCAAGATGAGTTTCTGTTGTGATTCTGATGAAACACACTTCAACAGATTTTCAACAATTTATTCCATCAAATAAAAGTTCAGTTTTTTTGGTTATCATGGGTCGTACGAAAACAACCTCTTTGTTTTTACAAGGCATTTTGTTTCGTACACGGCACATCCAATTCCTCTTATCCCATTTGGGCGGGAGCCTTGGTGAAAGTTAGTTAATAATGAATGCTGCGTGAACTTTTGTGCTACTAGAAAACCTGGTTATATGGTTTTTTAAACATAGCAATGATGTGATGATAAGACTTATCTTCATAATGTGTGATCTTCGGATATTGTTATTGCCTCTTAGAGCAAGATCATCAATTTTCCGTTACCTTGTTAGTTACTTAATTTTACATGGGCATCGATAGATTCATGATTACTCTCCACGGGGCTTAGGTAAGGAGATGCATTGTCTCCACTATTGTTTTTTCTTGTTACCAAGGGGCAGGTTATTAGAGTCGGGATTATACCTAGGATTGTTGAGGGGGTAGAAATTAGAATCGAAATCGGTAGAATCGGATCGTAGGATCGTGTGATCCTACAAATATACATCAATGCGCTTTGAATTACTGATTATCATTTATAGAGTATTTGTTATCTTTTTAGGTTTTAAGGTGTAAGTAAAAACTTATTTTACTTTATCTATTTAGTTTTGAACAAAAAATACTTTAATGATTTTTAAACTGCAAATTAAGAAAGACTTGAATTTTATAAGAGTATTAATATAATTATTTTAATTATATGTTTATACGTAAGTAAAATCTGTATTATATGAAAATATTTTACAATTGAAACTACCCATGTAGGATCGTATCGTAAAATCGTAGGATCGTAGAATCGTGCTATGATCCTATCACCTAAGTTTTTGAGCTAAGTACGATCGCACGATTCTACCATATTAAGATCCAACCTACGATCCGGATTGGTCACCCATTTTTTAGATCGTAAAATCGTAGAATCGTATATCAGAATCGGAATTCTCATAACTATTAGTTCACTAGGGTTTCCTAATTGTGTTTTTGATTTATGAGAACCGACTTGTTTAGTGATCAAGTCACCGTAAGAAAAGTTTTTGGTATCATACTTCTGCTCATGTAACTGGAAATTTGTTTAGGAACTCCTGCTTTAGAGTTTTACTTGTACCTGATTGTTATTTTATGTGCATGGCCTATTCGCTACTGTTCAGGAAGATGAAGATCAGAAAGATCCAGATGAAAGATGGGATGCAGATTCTGATATGGAGGCTGATGATCACCGGTGCGTAAAATTTATCTTTCTTTTTCTTGATTTTACTTGCTCTTTCTATCCCGCGACATTTGCCCACTTTCCTTTTTAGTTTGTCCTACCAAATTTGCTTCGTTCCTATTTTTGGCCATGACCCATACTTTTTCTTTACTATGCATCCACACATTTAACTTGTCTGATACACACATGTTTTTCACTTTCCCATAAAATCCCACTTTACCCACTATTCCTAATTTTCCCACCAATTGCCATTGGGGCAAAATTGGTGGGACCGAGGGAGTATTCTTTTTCTTTTGTTCTTTTCCGTTTTTGTGTAACATATTTTTGGCTTATATGGTGCAGTCCTATATCAATCCGGAACCGAGTGAAGAGAGAGATCATGGATCCTTATGCCAAAGTAACAGTATGTTTCTAGCTATCTAGTTTTGGCTTAACTATTTTTAATATTTATTTTACTTGTACTTCATCTTGAAAAGGATATATATTTAGTTGAAGGGCAAAAACGGGGATGATTGGGAGGGACCAAGAGATATTTTATAATTTCCTCCGTCATTTTGATGATATGTTCTTCTTGGGTTTCTATATTAAACTCAACGAGGATGTGTGATTGCATCACATGATGGCTTTGCAACCATCTACTTCTAGGATTTCTTTCACTTAGTTGAAAATGTATGGTAAATCCTACATGTTGACCCTTAACTTTTTAAAAATTTATGTGTTGGTCTTTGTTTTAAAAAGCAGGCCTTCAAGTTGGTATCTAGAAAAATCTAATTTCCTAGTCTGCGCTCGTTATAGGGCGCGTGCTTTTATATGTCTTGCGCCTTTCAGGATTTATGCGCTAATGATTTTCTTATGGAGAACATTTTTTTGGTAATCTGTGATTAAGAATTAGAACCAAGAAGAGCTGTCGTCTTTTAAAGAGAAAATGTATAAGAAAAAGTATTTGCTCTTGTTTTCATAGAGAGAACATATAGTAATGATTTGCTTGCAATCATAGAACTTAGCAGTCTTTTGCACCGTCACTACTTACCTTATTTTGTATGTTGCATTACTTAGAATTTTACGTCTTATTAACCTTATTAAATTATAAATGTAGTTATTCATCTTCTTTGTTAAGGGTTATATGAGAAACTTCAAAGTTCTAATAACAAATTTCGGAAAGTGGCCAATTGTTATCGAGATGAACTAAAATAGAAGTGTTATTCATCAAGAATGGAGTGTGTTTTCTTTAAGTGATGTAAAATTTCGAGGGTTATATGAATAGGGTTTTAGAAAGGATAGGGGAAGGGAAGAAAGATAAAATTTATGTGAGAGCAAAGTGTTAGAATAGAAGGATTTCGAGGGAGGGATCAATTTCTAATGTTTGGATAATTATGGAGCTGATTTATTTTCCTTTTCCAACAATTTTTTTTTGAATTGGGAAGATTTCAAAATCAAAAAAGTTATAATTCTTACAAGCAAAACATTTATGGTATTTTTTTTTCCTTCCCCTGTATTAGGTAGCTATTGAGATCTGACAGTGCAGGAGAATATTCATGCAAGACGAGTTTGACTTGAGACCATTACTTTTAATTGACATGGCATGTCTTTCTGAGTGTACTTTACAAACAAATTCAATTATAAAAAAATTACATGTTTTTTCTTCACCAAACGCAATCATAATAAATGGAGATTTCTATAAACTGTAAAAATGGAGATAAAGGATGGGTACAGCTATCCTTGATTGAAGCCTCTAGGTTTGTCATTTTAGCTATAGATGTCGGCCTGAAGCTGCTACCCTACGTACCTATAACTCATGATAAAAACCACGTATCATTCTTGAGATCTAATAGGAGTTCCTCATTGCTATTAGTTAGAGCCTGAAATCGTTATAGGTATAGGAAACTTGACTATCATGTGCTATTTCAGGAGGATGTCAAAGAACATGTGGATCATGCAAGAGACATGGCTGTCTCTTATGGCACAGGGACGTCTTTGAAGGTGAACTGAAGATGCCATGTCATCCAACCTTTTCCAGGGAACTTATTAATAACTCGAGATTTATTGATTGTTTCGCTATCTTGCTTGCAGGCAACAAACATGGGTTCAGATCAACAAGAAGCTTGTGTGAAAATGGAGCTAGACAGCTCAAACAAGCCCCCGGATCAGCCGAGTGAGACGATTTCTTGAGGAGTTTTTTGACACACTTTTAATGATAACACCACGGTGTAGATTTTTGAGACGTGTTATGTATCCTTGTAAATTGATGAGGGCTTTATTGATCCTATTGCAAGTCGAGTAGATTATTGTTGCTAAACTTTTGTAGTCGATGAACGTAATACAGATAACATTCTCTTGAGTAATTAACGAAGCCATGTGTTGTCATCGTGAGCAACAGTTGTGGTGCAAGTCGTAAGAACTCGCGGATGATAGTCTGTTCCATCGTTTTAGCCAATGGTTTATGTTGATTTTACAGTTATGGATATACTACGTGCTTTGCTGTATTTACAAGTTAAAACATTGATCTTCAAGTTTAAAAGATACGTTAGATTGTGGCATAAAAGTACTACCAGAGTCACTTTGTTCCATTTCGTTTTGTTTGATACTATTCACAGTTCACTCTTAATTTGTATTTTATTCTTAAGTTATAAGTTAAAATATACGTAATTCCTCCGTTCCATAATACTTGCTACGTTTAACTTTTTTAAATCTAATGTACTATTTTGTTCATTTATGGTCGAATTATACTCATTTAAAAATTATAAAAGGTTTATTATGAAAGTATGCGATTTAAACAAGATCCCACTTGACTATATCATTACTTACATATTAGCCACAATATATAAAATAAGTTTAAACGATGAATAGTGCCCAAAAACAAAATGTAGCAAGTATTTCGGAACGGAGGAAGTAAGAAAATTTGATTTTAAACATACGAACTTTGTCTCAATTACTTCTAAACGTTCGAGCTTATGTTTATCTTTTAAAGGCTCAAACTTTGGGGGTCATCCGCATCTAAAGATACGGATGACTTGCAACCGGATGAAAAGGTAAACTTCTTTACTTCTTCATCTTCATCTTCTTCCACCATTTCATCATCTTCATCAATTCATTTCTTTTACCATCTTTATCATCTTCATCTCTCCTTCTTTCTTTTCTGCAAAAGCATCATCTAACCCTCTCAAACATGTTTCCATTCATTTGGGTTTCCTTTTTCATTAATTGTTTGGATATGCTCGATCTTCAATTGGTGGATGAAAATGGCTAATTCTCATCCAATCTCAGGTATGTTTTTACTCTCAATCTTCAATTTTTGGGTTTCGTTTTCATTAATTTGGGTTTTTTTCAATTTTTTTGGTGGAATGGGGGTTTCTAATTCCTTAAATGGAGCTACAACTGCTCCTTCCTTCTCCATTTCATCTTGTTGCTTATTTCGATTTTTTTTATCTCGAGCTTAATTTTTCTTTCGTTCTAATTCCTCTACAGTTTCTAATTTTTTTGTCTAAAGCTACAGTTTCTAATTCCTCTTTAGTTTTTTCGTTTTTCTTAATTTTTTTTATCTCATGAGCTCTTCAAATTTATGGTCTAGTTTTAATTGCTTATTTCGATGGTCATTTGGCCTTACTTTTTAGACTTTTATTGCTAATTTGGTGAATTTATGTTGCTGTTTTTAATTGAGTTGGATTTTTTGCTCATATCTTTAATTTTATTGGGTTTGTATTTCAATTTGGCAAGTTCTTCATTCCCTTCTTGAAGCAAAGTTGAAAACCAAATACGAACAAAATGGATTGAATTCCCTGAAAAAAACAGGATGCTCTCAGATGATTGAGATTAACAAAAGAAGCCTTAATGAAGCTTCATCAGATCCGAATCTTTGTTTTTTCAGTTTTCACAATGTTTCTAATGATTATAGTAAGGAGGAGGATGATGTTGATAGTAATAGCTTTGTCTTCTTGAACTCCATGAAATCCCCATGAAGAAGCCATTGATGGGAGCTTGAAGAAGAAGGTGGTGAAGATGGTAACATGTTGTTCCAGGTTACCACCTGCTACACCTTTAAAAGCAGAGACCCCCAAAGTTCGAGCCTTTATAAGATAAACGTAAGTTCGAACGTTTAGAAGCAAATGAGGCAAAGTTCGTATGTTTATATATAGTCAAGTGGGCTTTTGTTTGATTCACTTCAATGCAAGGATTATCAATATCAACCTTTTATAACTTTTAGTTATGCACCATTAGAGATATTAAGACTTCTATATGTCTTGGTAAATGTTCCCAAATAAAACGGGACAAAGTCATTGAAATTGAGAGAGTACTTAAGCCCACAACTTTAATCTTAAAAATAATAATAATAATGAGTTTAATTTAGTTTCATCTCATTACAAGATATGGATTTTCCACTAATATTTCATCTTTAGATGAAAATACTAATTTCTTAGCCACATCTCGTTGTAATAATCAACATTGATGATAAAAACATCGACTATAAACCTTCTTTTGGATTGACTAAATCATCACATGCAATCCTTGTAATTATCATACGTTTATCACTATCAAAAAAAGATTAACACAACATATTAATAGGGGCCCTCTTTTGGCCGATCAATAATAATAAAATTTATATGAAACGTCCTTTTTGGATTGACTAAATCTTATGTTAGGATGAATTAAACAAGATTTCATTTGACTATGTTTTAACTTATAGATTAAGAATAAATTCAAATTAAGAATAAAATTCAAATTAAGAATAAATGACAAATAGCGTTCAAAAATAAATGGACATTTAAAAAGAGACGAAGGAAAACATACATCAACACAGTAAAAAAAACAAAACTAAGATCCCTTTTCGTGGATGAAAAGCAACCATATGCCTAGAGTTGTTCAAAAGTGACCTGACCCGAAAATCCGAACCGATAATGAATCAACCCGAAATGTGTTCCTTTTTTAGGTTTACCGGATCGACAATATCCGAACCGAAGTTGTACCAAAACCGGTTGACAACCGAATATGGGAAAGTTGAACCCGAATTGTAACCGATTTTAGTAACCAACACATAATCGTTAACCGAGATTACTTGAACCTAAAAATGACCAACCCGAGTCATATTCAACCCGAATCATGCTCGAAATCGAAATCAATCTGGCTAAAACCGACTTAAGCCGAACGAATGTTAGATCAAATTGCTTTATACTTGAACCAAGTTTTAACATAGAAGTACGACAAACTCATATTTAATCATCTTATTAGTTAATCAAAGTGATAGATATTTTAATAAATTAAATTTTATAAATACATGGTTTCATATGTTTAGAGTTAATAATCAATTGTCAATGTTTATTTAACTACTTTTAATCGTATTTTATGAAAATTAATAGAACTTTATAATTTTAATTTCGATCAAACAAGTAAAAGTAACAAAGTATGATCATTAGTTGATTTGCAGTTACTATTTTTCTTTAAGTAAAGGGAATCTTGTCATGAATTAAAAAATGACTCACAATTTAATTTGATATTGACTCGATCAATAGTAATTAGTAATATATATATCAGAATTTTGTTTTACAAAAAACCCAACTCGATCTGTACTCGACAAAACCAAACCTATTCTTAATCGATGACGACCCGACACCGATTAACACTCGACACGAATTTCAACCGACATCGAACCGATGCTAATCCGATAGCTCGAATAACCGATCTTCAAACGTACCGCGGCTAATCGACCCGACCCGAGTGCGACCCGTTATAACACGCAATCGAAAACAATCGAACCAAATGACACCCGTCCGAAACCAACCTGATCATCCAAACGAATACCTCTACATATGTCGCATGTAGGAAAAGAAAAACCACACTCCAAACTGTATTAAACGTTCATGTTTAGAAAAAAATAAAATAAAAACAGAATTCCATTACAAAAGAAAAAAATGTTTCGAAGAAACTTTGATCAGAAGGAAAAGGATTCAAGAATATAGGGAAAAATATATATATATATATATAAAAAAAAAAAAAACTACTTATTCTATACCTTTTTTTGTAAAAAAACTACATATTCTAATTTTTATTGCGAAAAACTACCTTATATGACCCAATTGTATGCAAAACACTACCTGGTGAAGGAATTCGTTTGTTGACTATCAAGTTTTAGTTTGACCAAACGCATTTTTCGCACGTGATGTTATCTATTACATTCACGTGTTGCTATACTCTCCATAGCATATTCCTTCCATTTTATTTACTTCTCACTCTTAATAGAGTTAACTTATGCATGCAACAATTCATTCAAGGTGAAGATTTAGCTTTCACTCCTCTACTCTATTAATAAATTAATTCTTTTCATTGATTGCATTAAACCAACAACCTATCATTTCTTCTTTTCTCTGCTGCATATATTTGTATAATAATCTACTTCTCACATTTTTTTACACCTTGAAATTCTCTGATTTTATCAATCTAATCACATAACAAAGATCTTCAGCACAATTTTTTCTTAATTTGTTAATAACGGCTAAAAAGAGAAGAGTTGTGAAGAGATTATAATTGATTTCAAATAGGTAACTAAACAAGGGTGTTTTTTCCTTACATTTCTTGATTGTTTTAATCTTGATTTTGATTTTTGCTTCTCTTTGTGTGTTTAATTTTAGAAACTTTGCTACTATTATTAAACCTATGAGATAATGAAGTCAATCAATATAAGATGGTTTTGGGAATTTTTTGTTGAATATGAATTACAAAACAGAGTATGGCCAATTAGATTCATATAGCTAAATGAACCTACTCAGCCCCTCAAGTTAAAAAACTTGCATGTCTTGAACCTTTTTTCCAGATTCTCCTTGGTCCACAAAGTTTTCTTTGCAAAAGGAGCACCACTACCACACTTATCAAACTTCGATTTCCTATTGAAGAAGCTATGAGGGATAGGCAATAACATGAGTTGAAATATACTTCAAAATGTGAAAAATGAACTCAATTAATAAGGGAAGAAAAAAGAGGAAAGAACAGGAAATTGGAGGGAAAAATAGAACAAATATGGAGTGTAAGGTACATTTAGTAACATCACGTGCAAAAAATGTGCTTGGTCAAAAAAATTTAACGGTCCACAAACGGATTCCGTCACCAGGTAGTCTTTTGCATTTGTTTGGGTTATATAATGTAGTTTTTCGAAAAAAAAAAATTAGAATAGGTAGTTTTTTTTTTTGGCAAAAGGTGGTATAGAATAATTAGTTTTTTATAATTTTCCCAAGTATATAATAGCAAAAATTACCGTGAATAATACGAACTTTCATTGATTCCCCTACAATAATACGAACTTTCGATTAACCCTGAATAATACCAACTTTAATGTGGATTTCCCTCTAGCATCCTTAACCTATTGGTAACCTGCAATTGTAGGTTAACTTGTCAAAAAAAGGGATTAATTGAAAGTTCGTATTATTGTAAAGAAATCATTGAAAATTCGTATTATTCACGATAACTTTTTCTTATTATTGTTATATTGTAGGCAATAAACTTTTAAATTTTTATTGCATTTTTAATTTTTTTCTATTTTCCTTTTATTTTTTGGCAAGTTGACCTACACAATTGTAGGTTACCAACAAGTTAAGGATGCTAGAGGGAAATCCACATCAAAGTTGGTATTATTCAGGGTTAATCGAAAGTTCATATTATTGTATGAAAATCAATGAAAGTTCGTATTATTCAAGGTAATTTTTCCAATATAATATGCCATGAACTTGATTTTATTAAAAGGAAAAATTACCTAGAATAATCCAAACTATTCACGATTTTTCTACAATAATCCCAACTATTGATTAACCATGAATAATCCCAACTTTGAGGGGCATTTTCCTAGAGTAAACCCGGTGACCGGATGACTTGCTATAGTAAGTTTTATTTTTTTTAAAAAAAAAGATAAATTTAAAACAATGTCAAAAAAGTGTTATAAAAATGTTCAAAAAATTTTTATGATTTTTTTTATTATTTAGAATTTTTTATGTAAATTTTCAAAAATATTTTCTAATTTTAAATTAATATTTAATTTATTTTTTTGGTGAATAACCTACTATAGCAGGTCATCGGGTTACTCAAGCTTACTCTAGGAAAATACCCCTCAAAGTTGGAATTATTCATGGTTAATCAATAGGTGGGATTATTGTAGGAAAATCATGAATAGTTCGGATTATTCTAGGTAATTTTTCCTTATTAAAAAGCACGAAAACAAATTATATTTAGACCTTGAGTAAAAATATTTAAGGGTATAAAAAAGTGAAAACTAATAATACACTGCTCAAATAATATTAAAATTAAATGTTTTTATTTTTTTTATTTTGATTTCATAAGCAAATGTATCGAATTTTGACCATTAATATTTTACAAGGTATTAAAAATACTTTAGTTTGACTATAAATAAATGTCAATTTATTCAGTTTGACTATAAATAAATGTTAATATAATATAATATTATTTAATTTACTCAGTTTGACTATAAATAAATGTTAATTAAAAATACTTTAATGGTAAAGATATTGATCAAGATCAAATGTTATGTTAGTTCTTTAGTGTAATATCCGAGATATTAAATAAAATAATAATTAAAAAAAATAAATAAAATTAAATTAAAAAAAAATGGGAAAAAAAATAATAAATATTGTAAGATTTAGAACATTCAAACAAATAATAAATTTGTTAAGAATTTATACGTAAAAAACAAAAAAAAAGAAACAAATGAGATTTAAATAAAATAAAATAAGATTAATTAAAACCCTATAATTTAGGAATAGTTTTAATATATATATATATATATATATATATATATATATATATATATATATATATATATATATATATATATATATATATATATATATAATAAAAACTAATAGTGTTTAGAAAAAACTAATTTGCACAGTTAACAAAAAAAAATTTAAAATTTTAACTTCTCCCCTCTTCCTAAAATAACTCCTCATTCTACCCCATCATCCTTACCACTTTTTCCTCTAATTCAACTTACCTTATTTTATACTGATAAACCAAATTGTTTTTCATATTTGATATTTTATCAGTTTTCTCTCTTTTTCTACTAATTCTTTTTCTTTCATTCACCATTTTTTCTTTTTTTACACCTATTATCAATTTCATTTTCTCTTTTATAGTATTTTCAATCTTTAGATATCCTATATACAAATTCTAAACAACAATTATAATTCAAACGTAAAGTTCGTAAAGTAAGTTTGATAAGAGCACACATTTATATTCTAGACTCGTTTGGGGCTATCATCAAAAAAGCCCTAATATCATCAATCTTGGTAAGCCCCTAATTTCTTTTTCCTCTCTTCTCTCTCCAAAAAAAGCCCTAATATCTATAGTGAGTTTGGGGCTATCATCAATCTTTAAAGATTGATGGTAAGCCCCTAATTTCTTCTTTTTAAGTTTTTTTAATATGATTAGAATAAATTTTTGTCCTCTCCTTGTAAGAGAGTTGTTCTACCCATTCATTGGGTTGATTCTACCCATATATTGGGTTTTAAAGTCTCTCCTTGTGAGAGTTTGGAGTTATGAATTTTGGTCATTAGTTAATTTATTAGTAGAGATGAGACAGCCCCTATTTTAGCAGCTTAATTAATAGTAATTAATTAAGTTAATTAAGGTTATTAAATTTTGAGTATGTTATTTTATTAGGACTCATAATAATATTTTATTATTTGAAGATATCAGTCGTATTAGATTTGAACAAAGTAAGTTATACGATGAAAAATTGAGATTGAGTGGAAGTATGTAAAAAGCTAAACACTCGTGAGATCACACATTATCTAAAGATATGCAAACGGTAAAGTAGATAAAATTGTAACACGGGACAGAGAGGTGCCACGTGGCTCACATGTGTGATGACACGTGTGACACGTGTCGAGAGGTGGGATGCCCTACGTGGCTTCCTAGCCACCTCATGTGTGCTTGGTTTTCTTTAAAAGGGCCTCTTGGCCGTGGGATATTTGGGAAATGGGCTCATAAAAGGTAATCCTTGATTATGTTAATTTACTCACAATTATAAAGATTCGGATATTATATCTCGATCTCTCTAAAAATATTATTCTACATCATAAAGGTAATCCTACAAACACTATTATCTTTTAAATTTAATTTAAGTATTTTAAAGTTCAAGTTATATGTTTTATTATGTGTGGTATTACTGCTGTTTATATTTAAGCAAAATCGTATAATTTTTGGTGTTCGAAACTTTGGAATTTGACTTGGTTTGACCTTGCTTTTAATCCTTGATCAAAATTATGTTGTATGTTCATTGCTTTATTAATACGAGCTTTAAAATATTGTACTGTGAAAATGAGTTATGATTATTGATTTTAAAGAAAATCAAGTGATTTATCGATTTGTTTTATATTGAAATGTTCGACATTGAAACATGTCCGTTTTTGGGAATTGGCAACGGATATTTATATCCGGATTATTATGAAATCCTATAGCTTGATAATAGGTAATGGTTATTCGGATCGGACTCGAGCCCCCGGTCCCGTTTCGTTCTTGCAAGAACCGTATTTCGGTGATGACGATCACCCGTATTCTCAGGATTTAGATCAAGCCTACTTCCTGACGGTCCATATATTCCCACGTTTTTAAAGTGTTGTTATATTGTTGTGTTTAATATAAGTTTTGAATAAATACGTTTGGTATACAAAGTTTTGTTTGTTTCGCAAATGAATTTATATATTTCATTTGTCGTATTTTGATTTCGCTATTACCTTGTAAAGTTATAGCCGTGTTTTGAATCACTATGAACCAAAGGTTCTTAGTCGTATTTACGTCGATACCAAACGGTCTTTTTAAAGAATTTGGGTTTTGACAAGCTAATGTTTTATAAGGAGTTATTAAATGAGCAAAAGATTTAATTAGAGATGTTTTTTTTTATGACTAGTATATAAATGTAATAGTTTGTTTGATTACTCAACAATTCAATTGTTGACAGTCCTTGATGGGACCTATCCCTTACGGGGGATAGATCAATTTTCAGGTTAGCTCTGCTGTGGAGATGATGTTTGCTTGTGTTATGTGTTAAGTGCGCGGCGAGGACTTCTTTTTGATAGTCAAAATGTAAATAACATTTGTAAATTAAATTGTATAATAGTTAATAACGTTTTGTAAATAATATTCACTTATTTAATGTAAAAAGTTTTAGATACTCTGATATTAGTTAATCGTGGCTATCAAGCCACTGGTCGGATTCAACCCAGACTTTTATAAGTCTTCCGCTGTGCTTTGTAGACAGTATTATAATATTGTTTACGCCGGTTTGGGCTGTTTCAATTGGTATCAGAGCCTGGTTGTTTCTGGAGTACTCGAATCCTCATATTCGAGTACAAAAGTTTTGAAAAATGAATTTCGAAAATTCGAGAGAGCGCGGTAGTCGTGTCTTTAGGTGTATCCTCCGAGAATCAGATGGAATTAATGTGACTATGTGTTAAATGTGTGATGTGTGACATGTTTATATGTTAAAGAATTCTTGAAGTTTCCTTACGTGTTGTGAATTCTCTTTTAGTAAGAGTTATGCCGTAGACCAAGAGTTATATCTGGATATTATTTGGGGCTTCGAAGTTTGGTAAAAGAGTTTCAAAAGATAATAAGGTTAACTTGGGAATTTTTCGTATGAATCTTGATTGGTGGATCTAATTGATTACATGTGAAATTTTGTGTGATTATTTATATGTTATGTGAAAAAAAAAAAAAAAAAGTTTTTAAAAGAGTTTACAAATTTCAACTTGAAATGTATATTTTCGAGTAAAGTATTTTTGAAATGTTTTTACAAAAGATATTATATATACTTGGATAACTGGCCTAAGGAGTTTAAGACCTAGCTTGTTGAGAATTGCAATTACGTGCAAAAATGATTCGATGCAAAGAGTTCAAAAGAAGCCTTTTGTGAATATTGAATGATATGGGTTCATTGTGCGTAAAAATCGAATATCAATGAAGGAATAAAGAATGTAGAAAAAGTAGTTGTGACATGTTCAATTTAATGATATTTGGATAAGATATTTCAGTTATGAGAAGTTGCGAAAAAGAAACAATGGTTGATATGAATAGGAATGTCGTAAAGTTTATATTGTGGTAACCCTATTGAGTGTTGTATACGTATTGAGGTAAATGTAAAGTTATGATGGAGAATATTCTAAATGATTTATAATGTTGAAAGGATAACTTTGACAATTAAAATGTTTTAAATGATTCAAATTATGTCAAGCCTTATTTATGGTTGAGTTGAAGTTCCTAAGTTAAGAATTAATTAAAAGTTATGGAAGCCTTGAATTACATATATGGAGAAATTTAAAGTTAAATTGTACTGATGGAAAATGAATCTTTGATTTGAAGTTAATTTTATTGAAACTAATTGTGTTGAGGTGATTGAAAAGCTAATGAATAGAGAAAACAGAAGTGTTTGTTTAACCCAAGATTGGATGAGGCATTAGAGGATAAAAGTCAAATGGGCTAAGTTGTGTAAAATTGTATTAATGGTGAGCCGGATGTTCGGAAATAAAGGTTAAGAATCGAATGTCAAGGGTATGAAAGCTATTTGGGAAAGATGTGTTTGAAACTTAAATTGCTAAGGGTTATGTATTAAAGGTGGATATAACTGTATTATGAGTGGAAGTTAAACGATAATGATTGAGTATTAAGTTAATAAAGGTTGAAAGTCGAAAGTAATTAAGGAAATTTTCTAATTTGAGGTTCAAGTTATTTGATTATGAGATATAAAATGTGTGCTTTAAAGTGATAATTTCGAAGTATATCAGGGGTTAAAAGAGTTCCTAAGTGAAGTTTTGTTGTCATTTGGGAAGATAAAGTAAATTAGGGAATCAATTTTCAAATTGAGGATACAAAATGGTTGAACTCATTAAAACAAGTGAAGGTTGTTAAAAAAATATTCGAGTAAAACATAAGAATTGATACAGAGATTTAGAAAGTTAGTTTGACGAGAAAACAAATTTAATTTTTGAAAATAAAACTATCTGTCTCTTTTCGAAGAAAAACTCTATCCAGTTTTTGTAGATTGTCAAAACATCGTTTTTTTAAAAGTTTAAAATGTTGCTAATAATATTTGAAGTTCTGATTGTGATTTTATATGTGTACTTGTATATGTGCTATTGGGTTTCACATCATGAGTTTTGTGCATTTGAAAATTATTATGAGTCAAGATTGAATCATAAACATTGTTTTTAGACTTGAATGGTTGTCGAATAACGGAGTTGAGGTTTTCAGTTAAGTATTGAGTGTTGAACTATTTCAGGTTTATCCTTAAGTTGGGGAGAATATGAGTTTAATATGTTTTCTGAAGTGTAGAGTAATTTCGGGGACGAAATTATTTAAGTTGGGGAGAATGAGACAGCCCCTATTTTAGCAGCTTAATTAATAGTAATTAATTAAGTTAATTAAGGTTATTAAATTTTGAGTATGTTATTTTATTAGGACTCATAATAATATTTTATTATTTGAAGATATCAGTCGTATTAGATTTGAACAAAGTAAGTTATACGATGAAAAATTGAGATTGAGTGGAAGTATGTAAAAAGCTAAACACTCGTGAGATCACACATTATCTAAAGATATGCAAACGGTAAAGTAGATAAAATTGTAACACGGGACAGAGAGGTGCCACGTGGCTCACATGTGTGATGACACGTGTGACACGTGTCGAGAGGTGGGATGCCCTACGTGGCTTCCTAGCCACCTCATGTGTGCTTGGTTTTCTTTAAAAGGGCCTCTTGGCCGTGGGATATTTGGGAAATGGGCTCATAAAAGGTAATCCTTGATTATGTTAATTTACTCACAATTATAAAGATTCGGATATTATATCTCGATCTCTCTAAAAATATTATTCTACATCATAAAGGTAATCCTACAAACACTATTATCTTTTAAATTTAATTTAAGTATTTTAAAGTTCAAGTTATATGTTTTATTATGTGTGGTATTACTGCTGTTTATATTTAAGCAAAATCGTATAATTTTTGGTGTTCGAAACTTTGGAATTTGACTTGGTTTGACCTTGCTTTTAATCCTTGATCAAAATTATGTTGTATGTTCATTGCTTTATTAATACGAGCTTTAAAATATTGTACTGTGAAAATGAGTTATGATTATTGATTTTAAAGAAAATCAAGTGATTTATCGATTTGTTTTATATTGAAATGTTCGACATTGAAACATGTCCGTTTTTGGGAATTGGCAACGGATATTTATATCCGGATTATTATGAAATCCTATAGCTTGATAATAGGTAATGGTTATTCGGATCGGACTCGAGCCCCCGGTCCCGTTTCGTTCTTGCAAGAACCGTATTTCGGTGATGACGATCACCCGTATTCTCAGGATTTAGATCAAGCCTACTTCCTGACGGTCCATATATTCCCACGTTTTTAAAGTGTTGTTATATTGTTGTGTTTAATATAAGTTTTGAATAAATACGTTTGGTATACAAAGTTTTGTTTGTTTCGCAAATGAATTTATATATTTCATTTGTCGTATTTTGATTTCGCTATTACCTTGTAAAGTTATAGCCGTGTTTTGAATCACTATGAACCAAAGGTTCTTAGTCGTATTTACGTCGATACCAAACGGTCTTTTTAAAGAATTTGGGTTTTGACAAGCTAATGTTTTATAAGGAGTTATTAAATGAGCAAAAGATTTAATTAGAGATGTTTTTTTTATGACTAGTATATAAATGTAATAGTTTGTTTGATTACTCAACAATTCAATTGTTGACAGTCCTTGATGGGACCTATCCCTTACGGGGGATAGATCAATTTTCAGGTTAGCTCTGCTGTGGAGATGATGTTTGCTTGTGTTATGTGTTAAGTGCGCGGCGAGGACTTCTTTTTGATAGTCAAAATGTAAATAACATTTGTAAATTAAATTGTATAATAGTTAATAACGTTTTGTAAATAATATTCACTTATTTAATGTAAAAAGTTTTAGATACTCTGATATTAGTTAATCGTGGCTATCAAGCCACTGGTCGGATTCAACCCAGACTTTTATAAGTCTTCCGCTGTGCTTTGTAGACAGTATTATAATATTGTTTACGCCGGTTTGGGCTGTTTCAAGAGATTAATGCGATGATGCAGCAGACACCAAAATTGCAAGTATCATCAACTACATCAAATTTAATTCTATCTCAAGACTACAACAGATCGAAAGACCCCCTCGTAGAAGGCTGTATCTAACAGCGATGTGGAAGAGGATATTCAGAATTGTCAGATCTCATACACAACGATAGTAGTTTTGTTATTTTTGAATTATATTTGGTTTTAATTGCTATGTACTTGCTAATTTTTATCTCTGATGTAGATGTCGTATGACTCTTTATTAATGAATCAGGTATTATTCAAAAAAAAATATTCTAGACTCGTTTCACAAGGTAATTCTCAATGTCCATCTAATTAGTATTATCCCGTTAGTATTATGTGCTAAGTGATAATTAATGTGTTTAAATGAGAAGTGTGACTTTATATGATATTTTACCTTCTTATATCTTATTTTCAAAATTATATTTAATACTAATTTGTTACATATTTTATTTATAATATTATTATTTTGATGAAAGTTTTTTTTAGGGATACTTTGATGAAAGTTATTACATAATTATTTTAATAATGATTTTAAATGTGATTGAATTTGAAAGAGAAATATTTACCATATTAATTCCTATTGGCACAAATTGATATTAGAATGGTGATTTGGAAAATGAGATTTCAGTTGGATATTTCTGAGATATATATTTATTGGAAAATTTATGATCATAAAATAAAATGTTTAATGTATGTTTCATTAGATGTTTGTGTACTCACGACTAATTCTTAATAAATATTTTAAATCACGTAAAGTGAAACACGAGGGAATTGAAGCTCTTATATTTATTGTGATCCAAGTATAAGAGTGATGAACAGGTTGCTCTATTTTGGTTGGTATAGCTACCGACAGGTTAATATTATTATTTTTGATACTTGATACAATGTTTGGTCTTCCTTCTATTTGTTGTGATCCAAGTAGAATGGGTGTGCACACTAAGGGTTACTTAAGACTACTCTGCTGGCCTTGATAAATTATTTGGGGTGACGACCTCTTGATGAAGTAGGTATAGGGGTAAAGTCTCGGCCTACTAGCGTTCTCGTTCCCTCAAATTAATAATCAGATATATGCGTTGTCATCATTAAATATCAAACTAATTAATTGGCTTCTGTGAATTTACATTGTTTATACAAATTGAAGTTTAACCATCTATATATTTTTTTTATAAATTGTTCCGGTTAAAAATCAGTGGTTCTAATTCTTGACCGAACACAATCAATGAAATAGTGTGATAAGGGATACCTTGGAAGAAGGTACCGTGACTGGTAGAGATGCTGGTGGGGCTTGAAATTGCTATCTAGTCCATGCCTTCAAAGTTCCCATAAAGTTCTCCAAATAGGCCGAAGAGGGTCTCCGGGGGGCCCATCGTGGTGGTGGGCTAGTGGTCTCCGAGATCCTGTAGGCAACACCGACACCCCGGGGGGGTCCCGAGGGGGGTGCCTCCGATGCCAAAGTTAGTATATGCACATAGTATAAAGTGTGTATAGTTTAGAGAAAGAATGTATATATTTTATTTTAGCCAATGTGGTCTAAAATTACCTCCTACTTTACCAAATGACCCCAAGGGGTTATATATAGAGTGCATGTGGGAGGCATCCCCTAACCCTAGTGGGCTGTTATGTTTGGGCCTAGGTCTTGATAATAAAACATATAAAATAGTGGGCCTATTTTATGTACAAACATAAATTATTTTCAATTCAATTATATTTTGTTTTCTTAAATTCTTTTCAAACTAAACTGTTTTACGGGATGGAGTTGGAATTACTCAATTTCCTGATTTTGGGAGTTTTCCCTTGTTTTTTTTCTTGTATTCTTATTTTGCAAGTGATTGATTGCGTGAGGATCGTAGCGTAAGATTCACTTAGGAAATTAGTTTATTAGTAGTCGTGTCTCAATTAAAATTTCACTTTCAGTTGTAAGAATTGTTTAACAATTAAATTGAATAGAATTAGTTTATATAGTTGTTTAGCCTTACATTTATCCCTTATTAGGGATAAATGTGGCGGTAACGCTTCTGTGATTAGGCTTTGGTTTATGTTTTCCTTAAAAATCCTGATTAAAATTTGGCCTAATTATGGGGGTGTTACATTTATCCAATAAATAAGTTACAATTGAGAAATTATATTTAGTTGTTACACTTGAAATTTTACAAGTTTTTTAGTATAATGTATGATATGATATATTACAAAATCTTTCGGCCTTATAGCCGCACCAAGAAATATGCGAAATTTCGGCAGAATTTCATTTGTAAAATTAATAACTATAATCATGTTTATTTTTATAAAATTAACAACTAAAATATTTTAGGGCTTTGACTAATGTTACCGGAAATGAGATTGAGAATGTATTTGTTGTTTATCAAAATTGGAAGTTGGATCAAAACGATTTTGGTACGAGATTTTAGGGTCGGGGAATGATTTGATCCAAATAAAAGTGCAATTTGGGCTCAATTAGTTTAAATACACTTTATTTAGTAAGTGATAAATTTATAAATGATTAAGGGTGTTTTGCACAAGAAAATAGAACTTAGACTTTAATATAAGACTCTTAAGATGAGACTTTAAAAATAAAAATATTTTATCACTTGTTATTCATGTTAGGGACTTGAAAAAAACAAATAAAAATGAAAGTCTACTAAATACTAACCTCCCCAAGATATTTCTTGGGGACTTTCCCATTTTTTTAATCCCAATTTATATTCCATTCCGTTTAAACAAACAAAATGTTTATTTAGGACTAAGTAGGGATGGTCATGGGGCGGGTCTGGAGCGGGTCCAACCAGACCCGGACCCGGACCCTTTTAATTTTTTAAGATTCAGACCCGGATCCGGACCCTAAGGGTCCAAAATTTTCAGACCCGGACCCTCCGAATCTGATGGGTCTAGGGTCCTTAATGGGTCTAAAATAAGTCTCTTTGATTTGTCAAATTTGAAACATTTGTAAGTCATTGTATTTTTCGTATATTTGTAAGAGAGTTATTATCTTTTTTCAAATATTTAATACTAATTTAACATCTAAACTCGTATAACGTCACCAATATATGCTTAAATTTTATTATAAACACTAGTTCCAGTCCATGAAATAAGAGTAATTGGGTTAACACTTAGCAAGTAGCATATATATTATTTGTATATATTATGATATTATGATTATATGTAAAGAAAATAAGTGTTGAGGGCATAATTCATGCGTAGAAGACAAATAAAAATGGACAATTTACTATTTATAAGGGTCCAAGGGGCGGGTCCAGGGTCCGGATATTGGACCCGGACCCGGACTCGCCAAATAATTTTTAGATCCAGATTCGACCCGAATCCGATGGGTCTCAAAAAATAAGACCCATACCCTTAAAAAAGGGGCGGGTCTGGGACGGGTCCAACAGGGTCCTGGACCCGTGACCATCCCTAGGACTAAGTCTCATTCTCTTTCTGAAATTTCATGTGCGGCACCCTAATTGATATAAAAACTTAAGTTTTGTGAATTTGACTTAATATGAAACACAAATCGAACTTAGAGTTATTACTTGAATTTGACATTACTCTATACTCATATAACAAGTTTGCAAATTTAGTTTGAATAAATTTATTTTCATTTTATTTTTGATGTGAAATTCAATTTGTTTAAAATTCGAGTTGGGAGTCGCATATCAAGGAGAGTCAACTCGGGTCGGAGTCGGGTTGAGTCTAGAGGTGTTCATTTGTGTCATCGAGTTGATTTCGGGTTAGTTTTGAACACCTCTAGTTGAGTCAGAGTCAGAGCATGTTCGGAGAAGGTATCAGATAAGAGTATCTGTTTTTTAAGAGGTCCAACTCCAATCCGTATTTGAATCAGATTCGAACTATATAATCGGATTTGAAGTCGGATGTAATTCCATTTCAGATTAATTTCTTCGGATCGGTTGTGATCTAAGACCGGATTCAAACCGAATTGTCAGCCGTCATCCCTAACATTTAATATCCTCTTTTCTTCTGAGTTCTCTCCCGCTGTTCAAGTTTCAAAGGGTTGGTTTTCCAGAGTTGTATTCGGTATAACTACTTGCTCTTTTTTACTTTATAAAATGTGTTTAATAAGAGTATATGGCTCTTTCCTATGTTTCTCCTAATATTTTATGCTGATGTGCATCATCTTTTTAAGGTTTCTGCTAGCTTTACTGATTACTATTCTATATTTTAATTTTGGGTCCTAAATTTTGTATTCTCTTGTACCAAATTTGGGTTTTATCTTATTGTGATGAAAAAAGCCTGAAGTTCATTTAAGGGTATTGCTTGCCTTAAAGTTTTGATCTTTTTACTTTTTGTGCCACATTTTCATATTGGGTATAAACCATGATTTTCCTTTAGCATATGGAGGCTTCTTTAATTGAGATTTAATTGAATTGGGTTTTCATTTTTGTTGATTTTAGATTAAATCTTAAGTCACTTTTCTGTTCAAATTAGGGTTGGTGTTTGGAGGGTTTGACTTTGAGATTGGTTTTGATTGAATTTGTGATCTTGATCTTAGATCTTGTTTTATTGAATATTAGGATTATAGTGGCATTGGATTTTGATGTTCAAAGTAGAGGGTGTATTGGAAGAAATTGATCTAGATGGGAAATACTTGTGTTGGGCCTAGTATCTCAAGGGATGGATTCCTGCAAACAGTTTCAGGTGTAGTATGGCGAAACCGGTTGCCAGATGATACAGCTTCTGTTTCCAATGAAGGAAGCCATCATCAACCAACTTCACCATCTCCTGCTTCTAATGAAGCAGAAGTGTCTATACTCACCCAAAGTGAAGCCCCTAAACAAATGACAATTTCAAACCCCGAAACGGATAAAACGCCGGTGGTGGACAAACCGGAGGTTGAACCAATGGTAATGCCGAAAGCAGAAGCTGAACCAGTAGAACAAGCAAAACCCAAAAAACCCCTTCAATTCAAACGAACAACTAGTGCAGGGCTTCGAGTGGAGTCGGTTTTGCTAAAAAAGACGGGAAATATTAAGGAATTTTACACTTTAGGAAGGAAATTAGGGCAAGGTCAATTTGGGACTACATTCATGTGTATAGAAAAGAGTAGTGGGAAAGAGTATGCCTGTAAATCAATAGCAAAAAGGAAGTTATTGACTATTGAAGACGTCGAGGATGTGAGGAGGGAAATTCAGATAATGTACCATCTTGCAGGGCACCCTAATGTAATTGCAATCAAAGGGGCTTATGAAGATGCGGTCGCAGTTCATTTGGTGATGGAATTGTGTAAAGGGGGTGAACTTTTCGATAGAATCATTCAGCGAGGGCATTATACCGAAAGACAAGCAGCTGATCTTACAAGAATCATAGCTGATGTTGTGGAGACTTGTCACTCTTTAGGGGTCATGCATCGCGATCTCAAACCAGAAAATTTCCTCTTTGAGAGTCACCAGGAGGATTCACCCCTTAAAACTATTGATTTTGGACTATCTATATTTTTCAAACCAGGTATAATAGTTTACCTCATCTTGTTCCTGGTATTTTGAATCTTTGAATTTTTGCAATGTACTCCATTCGTCCACCATTCGTTGTACTAGATTTCTGAATTTTGCAATGGCAGCACATTCTTTCTTTTAATCTGTCCACTAACACACTTTGTTACTAATCAATTGTATTTTTCTCCAACTAAACTCTAAAAACTACCATAACTTATATGTAGCAAATCCATAAGGACCAACTAGTAGTAATTTTATGGCTGTTATTTAGTGATAAGGAAAGGAACTTCTGATTTTTAATTATTTTGCTGAAATGAGAACAAATCAGCTAACTATAACGCTTTACTACATTGCGGAAAATTTCTGTGATTTTCAAGAGAATCTACGGGTGTTTGAGGGGAAGTTTTGATGTTTTTAAAGTTCATGTATAGCGGTATAGGTGGATCCCAAGTTATTATGGTGTGTTACATTCACATACTCCATTCTGTTCAACCCATTAGTTTCATTTGGTTTTTCACACTTGCTGAGACAACATTGTAACCTTTAATATCTCTAATTGTTCTTAATTTAAAATTTAAAAAATTGATATTAATAATCCTTGTATTGAGACGAATCAAACAAGATCACTCATGATTATGTTTTAACTTATAAGTTAAGAGTAAAATACAAATTGAGAGTGATAAGTGAACAAAGACAAAAAATAAATGGGACGAATGGGTAGAATAGGAGGTAGTATTGTTTTCCGAGCTTTTCTGTTGTAATCTCATTTTAATGAAGAATGTGCAGCTGGTGCTTGTATGTACTCATGATTCATGTGTCCTCACTCGATACCTTTGTTGTAGTTATCTCATCTTCACATTTCTTAACTCTATTGGCTAAATACCAACTTCTGCAAAATTGCTCTTCGTATATATGCAAATTCATCCAAATGGGTTGCGTTAGTGGCCAAGATCCTTATTAGTTTCAACTGGTCCTTCTGAAGGAGCTTTGCTTCTAATTAGGAGGTCCTTCCCTTTCAATGTCCTAAATCTTATACTTCGACCATTAAATATTGGACTCGTTAGCATAATGTACATTGTTTCTTAGTTTAAACTGGCTAAGTTTTGAGTTTGATTTTTTCTTTAGCAATCGTCTGATTTTTCTTTAATGACATGTAGACATAGCTTCCGAGCCATGATAACTATTTTGTGACTTAATAGTATTACGGTCTTTCACTTTGAAAGGTTTCTTACTCATACCTTTGAATATTTTATGTCTTATGTTAAATTGCAGTATGGCTTTGCTGTTACATAGCATTACTCCCATGTATGTGTTTTTATGATCCTTGCGTCTTAATGATCTATGCACTACTCTTTGCACCTTTTAAAAAATGTATGTAGAAGTTATTAGTTTAGTTCAAGTAAGTTTAAATAAGCCCCTTGAACTTGAAGATCGGATTAGTACTTCACAGCACTCTTTCTAGATCAGTCAGGACTGTTTCTTTGTTGTTTCTCAGTTATTTGAATCTCATTTTCAATTTTTCATGATTTATGTCAAATTTTTCTTGCAGGCGAGAAGTTTACTGATGTTGTTGGGAGCCCATATTATGTTGCGCCTGAAGTATTACGGAAGAATTACGGCCAAGAAGCAGATGTGTGGAGTGTGGGAGTCATAGTTTACATCCTTCTTAGTGGAGTGCCTCCTTTTTGGGGAGGTGAGAATTGATATCTTATTTGAGATATGGTGGATATTATGATCTCTAACTTATTTGAGCAGTTGTTTACCTGATTTATATCAATTATTACAATCTTAGTAACTTAATGTACAGAATCCGAGCAAGGAATATTTGAGCAAGTCCTGCATGGAGATCTTGATTTCTCATCAGACCCTTGGCCGAGTATCTCTGAAGAGGCAAAACATTTGGTCAGTGGGATGCTTGTCCGCGATCCTAAAAAACGGCTGACTGCTCATGAAGTTCTATGTGAGTTGCTCCTTATCTTCCTGTTACTTTTAAATTTTTGAACTATTTTATACTTTCAAGAATTAAGATGAACTGTGTCATCAACGTGCTTGACGGATTTCATACTGACTAAATGCCTGCATACTCTAACCTATGATTCTTATAGTCTATGAGTCTGGTTTGGCTGCCTGTAATGTGCTTGAAATGAACACGCTACCCGATGAGTCTGTGTCATCAATGTGCTTGAAGGAGGTGAGTTGAGTGTGGTGACCATCTGGCATCCTTCTCTGGTTCAGCTGCTCAATGATTCCGCTCGCTCCTTTTTCAATGTAGATACATATTTTATTCTTTGATTTCCCTCTTATATGTTAGAGGGAGTATGATGTCAATTGTCAAGTAGTAAAATATACTACACATGTATATTTATTAAGGAAAGGACTCAGGTGAGAATAGCATGATTTTTAAAGACACTCTGTCGTATGAGAACACATGATGACCTTTGGAACATACAAGATAATTTAATGACATGAGACTTTTGAGTCACAACTCACAACGTCTCATCACTGATCAATTTCCCAGCCCACTATTACTCTCCATCCAGACTAGTTTCCATTCCCTCTCTCCCTAGAAACTTCCCTCAGCTCTAAACTTCAGAGTTAAGACATCTCTCTTTAAATTAAAATCCACAAGTTGCAAATAACCTCCAAAAGTGTTACCCTTGTGCTATTTTGGTGTATAGTTATTTATAAATGAATGCACTCTGCATCTGTTATTAGTTATCCTTGTTTACTTTGATGTTCCTAAGTAGGCGTCTTTCATCTTGAACTCTTCAACCATGTGAATACTTGGCCCCTTTTATCTTCATCTTATTATGATGAACTAAAATTACTTTTTCGTTGAAGTGTTAGAATCTCATTTTGTGAACATTTTTTTCCCTTATACGACAAAGTCCCCAACAACATTCCATTAGCTCAAATGTTCAACGCCACTAATGGGCTTTCAACTCAAGCCTCAGGGGGGGGGGGGGGGGGGGGGTTAGAATCTCATTTTGTGAACATTGTTTTCCCTTATACAACAAAGTCCCCAACAACATTCCATTAGCTCAAATGTTCAACGCCACTAATGGGCTTTCAACTCAAGCCTCAGGGGGGGGGGGGGGGAGTGGGTGAGTGGATGGGGGGTTTATGCCACCTCACTCTTGCTATAAGAAAGAGACATGATCAAGACCTCATGTCTTAAAATTTGATTTACGGGCTATATGCTCAGACACATACCGATTCAAAACCCTCAAACTGCACTGTGCTTGACCTAGCTTGAAAGTTTCTGAAAGCATTTCATTTTCTTTATTTCAACGTAACTAAGAATCTGCATTGTTAATAACTTAATATCTGCAACCAAACACAGATTTTAAGGAACGAGGTTCTAGTCATGATCCTTACTATCCCTTCAAGTTTCTACATTTAAACCTCTAGCTCATTCCAAAACTTAATTAAGCAATGCCTCTCTTGATCCAGTATAGAGTTTATTTATCTGTTTCCTTGAGTTGTCAACTACTTTTCTTCTAGTATACATAATCGTTTCGTTGAGATGTCAACTACTTCTTATTTTCTATTATCTTGCTTATCCTTGACACAAATTTCTTGCAGGTCACCCTTGGGTGCAAGTTGATGGTGTGGCACCAGACAAACCTCTTGATTCTGCTGTTTTGAGTCGGTTGAAACAGTTCAGGGCCATGAATAAACTAAAGAAAATGGCTCTAAGAGTAAGTTTTTACTTGCTGAAAATGGAATCATTCTTCGATTGAGGGGAGTGCATCGTTTGAGAGAAGACATTTTCAGAACACAGTTTGGTGGAGATGGTAATGGTGGTGTGAGCTGGACAAAGAGAGATGAGAATTATGGCGCCCATCAATATTGTAAATTTTTATAGTCAAACAATTTTGTTTGTCTCTCTCTCTCTCTCTCTTCACACCACCATTACCTCGTCCCATAAACCACATCTCGTCATCCATATTTTCCTTTGTCTTCTTTATCTCCTAAATGCATCACCCCCAATCAAAGCAGGCTATATGATGAAAAACAATTTGTAGCTTGGCAACACTTGTTCTAAGAAGTCGGGGCATTTTTCATGCTGAGGGAGTTACACTTTTTATGTTTTATGGTGCTAAAAGAATGAGTCTTTGCATGAATGTTTTGTGTATTGCAGGTGATTGCAGATTGCTTATCCGAAGAAGAAATTGCTGGACTTAAAGAGATGTTCAAAATGATAGACACTGACAATAGTGGCCAAATCACTTACGAAGAACTTAAGGTTGGACTTGAAAAGGCTGGTGCCAACCTCAAGGAGTCTGAAATTTACGAGCTTATGCAAGCAGTGAGTACTAATTTTATGTTTATTTAATATGTTCATCTAATAATCCTTGCATTGACACGAATCAAACAAGATCCTACTTGACAATGTTTTAACAATAAATTACGAATAAAATATGAATTAAGATTAATTAGTGCATAGTGACCAGAAACTTAATGGACAAGTAGGTTGAATAGGAGGGAGTAGTTATCAGCAATCTCAGTCGTTTATTTGGTTTTATTCATGTAACCGAATGTATATGTTGAGATTCAGACTGTGGCGTTGTTTTTATTTGTATACAGTATATTTGAGAATCTATATTACGACTTTGAATGTTTGTTTCTAATGTTGTGCTGTCTTGCTTTGTAGGCTGATGTTGACAATAGCGGGACAATAGATTATGGAGAGTTCATAGCTGCAACGTTACATTTAAACAAAATCGAAAAATCAGATAATTTATTTGCGGCTTTTAATTATTTTGATAAGGACGGAAGTGGTTATATTACTGCAGACGAGCTTCAGCAAGCCTGTGAGGAATTTGGAATACACGATGCACGGTTGGAAGAGATGATTAAAGAAGCTGATCAAGATAATGTAAGTAATTTGTTCTTTTCCCATCATAGTGTAGATTATGGTTTTTGGATTATGTGCGTGAAGAACTGTATGGTCGGTTCATGGACCGATGATTCTCGTGGCCTGGACTAGAAAAAGGTGGATTATTCCACTAGACCGACCAATATTCAGTTTTCCTTCTTTTCTTGCTCTAGCTCTAGCTCTAGCTCTAGCTCTTCCTCGACTTGACTTATACCTCCCTAAGTTTCCCTCCAAGGGTTTAGGGACACAACACCCTATTGCTTGTATAGCTCAAATAAAGGCATAAATGTTCTGCGGGACAACGACACAAGCAAGAAGGTGAGACTGGGGATATTCAAATGGTTGAAAATAAATGAAATTGGCAACCCTTGAAGGCTTCAAATCCTTAACTTTATATGTTTGAATATTAACCAATGTCACATGATTCGCTAACCAATATCACATGATTCGCTGTTCGCCTCGCGAATCGCGAACCGAAAAAGCGAATTGTGGTTGATTTTAGTCTATTTTTGAACCATTTTGAGCAAATCACAAATTCAAAAGGCGAACTAAATAGCGAACTAAGTTTCACTGATTTTAACTATTGGAGCATGTCTTTCGTTGTATGCACCTGGCCCTTTGTTGATTCAAAAATGAAACGCAAGAAATAGAAAATGATTATTAGAGAATGTATTTGGTGATTCAAACAATTTACTCATCAAATTTGTGATTCAATAACTTGTAGGATGGACGTATTGACTACAACGAGTTCGTTGCGATGATGCAAAGTGGAAATCCAAAATCAGTTCCCGGCAATGGTCAAGAGAGCAATTTCAACTTCGGATTGAGAGAAGCGTTGAAGTTATAGTTGGCTCTCTGATCCGAGGATCATTTTTGGTGCAAGTTTGTTATCATTCATCGTTCATCTAATTCCTTCTTTTATAACTGTAAACGTCGTGTAATTGAAGGTTGATTTGTGTAAAAAATTGAAGTTGTATAGCAGAGCATGCTCTCATTCATCCTTGGTTCGTGGTGAATGCTGCAGATTTAATTCCAGTTTTTTATAGGAATTTAGCAACTGTTGTGATATTCTTGCCCATATACAACTTGAGGGGAAAAGTTGAATGTATTGTTTGTTATTCCCAATGTTTTTACAAATATTACAGTTTAGATTCTCGGACTGGTGCATTTGAATTTGCAACGAAGGAATCCGAGTCGTTTTAGTTGGCGAATAACAAAAAAAAGAAAATTTTGATGGACGAAATTATATGGATAAGCCGAAGGTAGATCTTGTAATGTGGTATTCTTCCTCTATTTTGAAATGCTCGCTACATAAGAATTTTTGACACTATTCATCGTTCAAATTTATTTCATATATTGCGGTTAATGTATAAGAAAAAATATAAGTTAAGAGGGAAATAAAGTTGAAAAATAAGATAATCAAATTGATCAGTTAAGACGAAAGAGATAAAAAGTTAGTGAATGAAATCAAACGAAAAAGGGTATAACCATTATCAAACATGGGGTATTAAAAAAAGTCAAATCAATAGACGGACTAAAATGATAAATTGATTTAATTGAGAGGGACAGAAATAGTAATTTTCCTAATTACACCACAGTAGATTTTCATTATTATTCTCACTCTATAATATCAACAACCAAATATGCCGAAAGAAAACATCTCAATTTTCATATTAAGATCAGTCTTGTTTTGGCGTAGGCACTTTCTAATATAAGGAAATATTCCTCACAATAATAAAAGAAAATGTCATAATTTATTCTTTTTCCTCTCAAAAAATAGAAGAAAAAGAAAACAAGTGCATTGAAAAAAATAAAGTTAAGAATAAACAAAGACAATAGATGTAATGAATAATGTCCTAAATAGATGTAGATAAATCCCACACATCTCAATCTAACCCAATCTTCCTTCCAAAAGTCTTTACTTAAATTGCAACTTCATGATATATAAACTCATAAATAGAGTAACTATCAACATATGAATGCATGGTCTCCTATCTTCTGCTGCCGATACAGATCTGCACAGAAATACGACATAAAACCGTATTTAGATCAAAAAATACTATCATCTGTTAATAGTTGTGTTACAGTTTCTGTAGCAACTACTGTTCATCAACTGATCTTATTTGGTATATATTTCTATTATGTAAAAAATAGTCTAGTGGGATCTTGTTTGATTCGTAAATTTAAATTATGCATTGGGTAGCGTGAAAAACAAGTGTAGCAATTATTAAAAACAGAGGAAGTATGACGGAAGTTGGTTTACCTAGTGACGAGTGACACTGTATTGAGTCCGAAGCCCAAGGGGAAGAGAGGGTCATAATGTGGATCATCCTTGTTCATAGGGAGCTGATCTACAGTCTTGAACCACGTTCTAGCCAACTTTCCGGTGAATTCATGATCACCAAACAAAACATCGGCAACACCTTGACCTTCCGTCCCAGGCAACCATGCTGCCACTAAGGCGTTGATTGTGTTCATGTACGGCTCGATAACAAGAGGCCTGCCAGATATGATAACTACGACACATTGCACAGCACCACAGACATTGTTGATAACAGTTGGACCGGGATCTGCCAATGTGAGATTTTCACTGTCTCCAGCAGTCTCTGCGTAAGGCGGCTCTCCAACAACGACGATTGCGTAGTTAAAGTTGTTGGACTTGACGAATTCGCCACTAGGATTTTCTTGGTACACCAATTCTGTGTTTGGATCGATTGCAGATTTTACGGCACTAAGGATGGTTGTTCCTGGCCATTTGACAAGCAAGTTTCGTTAGTACTTAGTAAAATATTACAAGACAACCATCACCAAATTTTTTTTATTGTCACAGTAGTTGTGTACCTCGGGTGGAGTTGTTGTCGGTGAACCCTTGCCAATTAATAGTCCATCCTCCACATTGATAACCCAAATTATCAGCATATGCACCAGCAACTAGAATCTTAGGTACTTTCTTGGGCAGAGGAAGCAACGGAGATTCCCCAGGTTTTCCATTTTTTAGTAAAACAAGTGATTTTCTAACTGCTTCTCTAGCCAAATCTCTGTGGGCCTACGCATGTAAACGACTTTGTCACTAAATTTATAGTAGCATACTCGTATAAAAAAATGGAAAAAAAAAATACAACACTACTTCAACCACTGCGCAAACCGTAACAATAGGGTGACAGAGGGGGTGAAGGAGAAAAGTCAAGGAAACAAGTTAGAATTATATACATCAGTACATGAAATGCATGTTCGACTAACCTCACTACCCAACTCATTTGCTAGACTCGGATCACCAAAAGGGTACTCAAAAAGGCCCATTGTGAACTTGACTAACAAGATCCTCGAAACAGCATCATCAATACGCTCCATTGGGATATAGTTGTTTTTGACAAGGTAGGTTAGATCATCTATGAACTCTTTGTAATTATATGGGACCATGACCTGTAAAGTCACCAACAAGGACAAAAGCACTTATTAGCTTCTCGGCTTAACATTTTTCTAACAGCTTTGGAAAGAGTTCAAAACAACGCTAAGTACAAAGAAGTTCACCATGTCTATTCCAGCTTGAATACTAGCCAGGACTGAGTATGTATAGTTGGATCCAGGTGGTGAAGTAATCCGGTCAATTCCTTGCCAATCTGAGATAACAAAACCCTGAAAACCAACAGAAAACCATCCTGCAATTAGCACTAAAAAAGCATTCATGCTATGTGAATGCACATATGATTACATGATTGTCAATTTGATGACTAAACCAACTAGTTAATAAATAACTTATTGAACAGCTCATACAACACCAAGGCTTATGCTATTCAATAATAGTTAAGCAATTGTTTGTCTAGGGCAACTCCGATTTCTAGAACCTCCATAACAAAGACAATACACTCCTTTTCCCAACCAATGTCATTATTGAAAATGCGTTTTACTTTGATACATTTCCAAAACCTAAAGCACTTACCTTGAACTTAAGTGTGTTTTTCAGGAATCCAGTGATTAAGTCATGATTTGCATGCATTTTAACTCCATTCCAGCTGGAATATGAAATCATGACTGTCGATACACCTTTGATAATTGAGTCAGAGTAAGCCGGCATATGAATGCTAAGCAATCCGTGCATGTCGGTTAAAGTGTTGTTCTCATTGATTCCTTTAGTTGTCCCTCCATCTCCAACAAAATGCTTCGCACATGCTGCGACTTTATCCCTGATAGAAAACTTATAATCAAGATCAAATAAAACATTTAAAAACAAAACAGAACAAAAGGGCGCACGGGTTTGATTAGGAAAGAAAGAAGAAGGCATTGCTTTCTACTCTCCTCATCTTAAATGATATGAATTAAAATTAAGAAACATGCAAAATTATTATAAAAGAATATAGCTTATTTGTAAGAGTTGTAGGTAGCATGTTCTCCAAATTAAAGGAATGAAATTCAGAAAAAAGTTTCAGTTTAATCAGGTTTATTCAGCATTGAATAATCAATATTAATCACTAAAAAATAGTTTAGTCAGCATTTTTTAGTGCGGTAAACATCAAATTCTTTTTCTGGTCGCCTTCAGTGCTGCGTTGCGCCTAGAGTCTCAGGCGTTTTTCTGGTCCCCTTGGTGCGCCTCACGCCTAGAGGCGCGCTTTTTGAAGCCAAGGATCTATTTCATTATCATCATATATTTCTTAACATGGATAGCACACCGTTGCTCATGTGTAAGTTGTGTCCAAGAAGCAACGTATTTCACTTCTTATTATTTACTTTAATTGATTTTTACAATGGTATAGCCGTAACCCATCGCATTCAATAGGCAGGGGCCCAGTGCACACATTTCTGAACAGGAAATAACCAAAATTGAAGGGTTTAGATTAATTCATACTTTCCACTAACATAAGGAATGCCCTTGCGAGAAGCAGGAGGTTCCCCTTGTAAACCATATATGATATCAGTCATTTCTTGGACAATCGTGTGATCTTCACTGTAACTTTCATAACAACGGCCCCATCTTGGATCTCTGCAAACCTGATAGAACATAGAAGAGTGATTTCTCAATATAAAAACACAATTTACATCATTTCACAAATCGATGGTGCAACTAATGGAATTACCGCAATACAAGGAGCAAAAGTATACTGAATCCCAGTGGCTCTAACTTCAAGAGCTGTAGCTGCACCAATTCTCTTCACAAGGTCAGGGTCCCTACACACAACATAATATAATATTATAATTTCAACAGAAAAAGAATTAAAAAATATAACAGTAGCCCCTTTGGCAATATTAAGAAATTTCTAGAGAGGGAAATAAAAGGGGATTTTTGTAAAAAGAAAACACTTTAAGGGATCTAAGTTAAACATAAAATAATTATGCACTTGCCTGGTAGCACCGAGGCCAACATTATGGGGGAATATTGTCGCATTATAAACATTATTGTGTCCATGAACGGCATCAATGCCATAAATCATAGGTATTCCAAGACGGTTAGACAATGCACCTTTTTGGTATCCATCAACCATATTCATCCAATCTTGCGAAGTAGCTTCTGGCAAAGGTGTACTGCCACCACCACTCAGCACACTCCCTACAACATTCCAGTTGGTTCAGTACCTTATGGGACAAGGTTTATCATGCATATATATCAAATGAAATTTTCTAATATTTCGAACGCTTATGAAGTATAGTGCTTCAATTTTTGACACGTTTACATCAGGGGTCAAAAACTTCAAGCAGCCAAGCAAGTGCCCAGTGACTTCTGTTTGGAGGACAAGAAGTTCATTGATTTTTTCTAAAAATAAAATCACCCTCACTAGCTCATAGCATATAGGCAAGTCACACTAATGTATGCTAGTGGCAATCAGGTGATATGTTCATGGCTGCAGCCTGCAGTCCCCTTCTTTTTAATCAAGGTGCAGCACTTATGGAAACAAAACAGTTCTTTAAAAACTAGGTTAGTACTGTGCGATGCACGGTGATAATAATTTCTTTCTAAAATACTTATGAAAATTACGTAAATAACAACCAACATGAATAATAGCAAACTCATATAAATCAATAAGTCTGGGATATTCAATGCAATAAAGATACCAAATAATATTAATAATAATAATAATAATAATAATAATAATAATAATAATAATAATAATAGTAATAATAATAATAATAATAATAATTATTATTATTATTATTATTATAATAATAATAATAATTATAATAATATATTATTGTTATTATTATTATTATTATTATTATTATTATTATTATTATAACAATAATAATAAGTAAACCATCATGACATTCTAGGAGGAAAAAATTTATGACAAAGTGACACTTCGGTGTAATTTAACGAAGATGAAGTTGCGTCTTTTGGTTTAGTAATATTTATTTATAGAATAGAGATATAGATAGATAGATGAGACAACAATTATGTGTTATAACAAATGTCAGCCATGACTGTAATTGACAAAATTATCTCAACAAGAAAATGCTAAACAAACTAAACCAACAAATGACTCATCTAAATTTTAATAACCATTTTTGTACACATGAAAAGTTCACCAAAGTTACTTTAACCCAGAAAATTAAACAAATATTCGAACATCTTATTTGACAAATACGAAAAAGAAAAAGAAAAAAGCATATTAAAATCAAAGTTAACTTTGACCAATGTGAAAACAATCCAAATAGTAATCTAATAGTCATGACATGAATCCAATGCAGTTATAAATGTCATAAGGAAAATCTGAAACAGATTGCATAAAGTTGAAGCACAAAATTACCAATAGAGTAAGTCTTCATTACATCAGGAGTGGCCATGGATCGATCGATTTGCGTCATCTGACCAATCTTTTCCTCCAAAGTCATTCTACCTAAAAGATCTTTCACTCGAGCAGCCGGTGATTGTTTCGAATCCTTGTATAACACATACTCATTTTGTGCTGATGTCCTCCAACTACATTCTAGCACTATACTAAGCACTAACCAAACTATCAGCCTAGACATGTTGACCCTCATATACTTCACCAAATGCTGCAATTAAAAACGCCCAATATAGAATTAATTTGATGCTATAAAACCAACAACTTTTTTTTTGAAGATATAAAACCAACAACTTAATTGGAGGTAATATTGCAACAAAAGGAGCCAATTTCCTTGCCCTTGATATAAATGATAATCCAAGAACAAAATACAGTTTCAAAAAAAGGAAACTTCCCAGTTCCCACCAATTCTAACCCTGTATTTAATACCCAATATAGAATTAAATTGATCCTATAAAATCAACAAATTAATTGGTAGTAATATTGCAACAAAAGGGGTCAATTTCCTTGCCCTTGATGAATGATAATCCAAGAACAAAATACAGTTTCAAAAATTGGAAATTCCCACCAATCCTAAGCCTGTATATATATAATACAAAAAAAGTAGGTGGAGTTGGAAGGAAGGAAAGTAACTACTAACCACTTTAATCACCCATTAATCATTACATATAATATATAAATAAATCTATATATTTAAGATTAGGAAGACCCTACAAATGAATAATCAGATGTTCTTTTCTTTGCAATAAGATTAATAATGTAACAAAATGAGAAAAGGTATAAAGCCTTTCCTACATATCAAACCAAAGATACCCTTTAGTTTTGTCTTTCCTAAAAACTTTCTTTGTATTCTTTTCAAACCAAAATCAGGAAGTTCAATACGTAAGATGCATGCAAGTAGGCAAATAATCAATCAGAATGACAACAGAAACAGATAAACAATCATCCAATCACACAAATCAGTACTTCTAACTTCACACCAAATCACATTAATTAATTAATAGAAGTATACCAGAGTTGGAAAATCAAGTAGAATACCTCAACTTGAAGGAACTGAGCAAGAAAGGGAAAAAAATTAAAAAGTGAAAAAACCCAGAAGGGGAAAAGGTAAAGAAAAAGAGGTATTTATATGTAGAAGAGCAGAAAGGTAAAAATAAAAAAAATACCTGTCGGGAATGGAGATGGCGAAAATGGAGGAAATGGAGGAGATGGGGGAGGACAGTAAACGGCATTCAGGGCAGAAACGCCGCAGAAGGCGGAGGTACTGGACCTGGGAGTGGGGAGAAGTGGATGAATTGGTGAGTGTGAGAGTGTGGACTGTAGAGAGATGCTTGTTTTCAAGTGCCTTTTCTGTTTTTTTGGTACTTTATTTCAATTGGTCCTACACTCCTACACTCGCCCTTTCCTTTATTAATCCTAACTAGATAGTATTCGCGTGATGCACGGCTTTATTAAAATTTCTAACATATACATGAATTTTTAATACATTAAATAATACTACTTTCTATTCAGTCTAAATGTCCTATATTTTTTTGACACTATTCAGTCATCACTCTTGATTTGTATTTTACTCTTAATCTATAAGTTAAAACATAGTTATGTGGGATCTTGTTTGATTCGTCTCAATACAAGGATCATTAATATCAAATTTTTATAATTTTTAATTAAGAATTATTTTAGATATTAAGAGTTAAAAAGTTGTCTCGACAAATGTGAAAAACTAAATGGAAAGTAATAAATCAATTAATATAGAAATAGATGATATAATAATCATAATTACAAAGTGGTAAAATTAAAGATATAAATATTAGTCATAATCATAATAACATTGTTATTGAGTTTTGAAGGGAAAACTTTTATTGAGGTTGTAACAATTTAACAATTTCAAAGAGTGATGATGTCATCCATATTTTGTTTTAGTACTTCCTTCGTTCTTTTATGTTCTTCCACCTTACTATAATCGGTAGTTTCAAAAGTTCTTACACTTTAGAATACTTTCTATTTCTGGAAAGTTTTTATCTCATTCTTACCCCTTAAAACCTCATTTTCCTTACTTCACACTACTACTTACTCCCTCCGTTCCCTTATGAAGTTCTTATAAGGAATGTTTACGGGAATTAAGAAAATAGAATATTTTCATATAGTGAATATATTATTTAATTAAAAAAATTAATTTTATTGGAGAAAAGAAGGGACCATATGCATTAAATAACTATTAAAGAAAGATAGTGAAAAAAATATGAGGACCACAACTAATAATAAAATAGTTATATAAAATTAGTGGGAAACATTTAGGGACCATAAGGAATATAAAAACGTTAAATTATAGTTAGTGGAAGATATGTAGGGTCTATAAGCATTATAAAAATATTTTTTTTTTGAAAGGAGCATTATAAAAATATTAAAGTTAGTATGAATAGAGTTATTTGTTTAAAATTTGTGACATAAATGGAAAGATTCTTAATGGGAACAACAAATGAAACACCCCTAAATGACAAATGAGAACTTCTTTAAGAAATAGAGGGAGTAATTATTTTCTCTTTCATACTTCCAATACAATCATTACTTCACACTACTATTTAATTATTTTTTCTCTCATACATGATGATACATCCAATATAATCATTACTTTACACTACTATTTAATTAAAATAACATCCACTACAACCCAAAGATTCTATCTACCTTAATAATTGTAAAAAACCCAAAGTGGAATAATGTTTGTGTATTATATTGGCAAAGGAGGTTCTGAACATATTCAGCATGTTCTACCATATAGGGCCCCAAAAAATTTGGGGGCCTCGATATTAACTTACGTAATAGAGTACTATATACTTAGTGTCTAAAAATACAAAATTGATAAAAACATATCATAATTTTCAAAAGGAAAATTTACTTTGAAAAATCCGACCTTTGCCTTGTTCTCTTCTAAAAATCCGACCTTTCGTTTATTTTTTAAAAATCCGACCTTTGCACCCCATCTTCCATTAAAGTACCAAATGACCGGTTACCTGTTGTTCTTTAAAATTTCCACCCAAGCCCTTCCATGCATTTCCCTTCAGTTTCCCTCCTTCTCCCTCATTAATGTCTTCACTGCTAAACATCCTATCACCATTAATCCTCTCCACTCTCCAAATCTCTTTATAAACACGCTTAATCAGAAACCATCATCACACTCATTTACTCTGGTTGTTGGCTGCATCAAAACAGGTATGAACCCTAATCTACTCTTTTCCATTTTTGGTACTGTACTTTTCGTTGAATCACAGTGATGTAATGGACGTTTTTTTTTCTTTATTTGTTGAAGCATGTGTGTGGTTTTCTTTCCTTTTCTGGTTATTGATTTTGTTTTCTTTGTTTGTTGTTGAAGATGGATGATTTGATTGAATTTAAGTTCTGGTATGGGGGTAAATTTAGTAGTGATGATGATGATATGTGTTACATTGGGGGTTTGGATAGGACGTTTCAAGTTAATCTTGATGATCTGTGTTATGAGTATCTTATGTCTCTTGTTGCACAGTGTATAGAAAGCAAGTATATAGAGGGTTTGTATTATTTGAAACCTGGTTTGTCTTTAAAGGATGGGTTAAGGAAGGTAGTTGGTGATGCTGGTAACTTTCATTTGAGGAAAGCAGCAGTTGAAAGCCCTTTAGTCAATGTGTATATTGTCCAAACTTTACCCACAATCCAAAGTGTTTCTGCAGGGCTTTTATGAAGGCTGATACAAAGGTTGATGTGATTGTGAACAACATGGCTGAGACTTTTAATGGGTATATCATTAATGCAAGAACTAAGCATATTTTGTATATGCTTGAGGATATAAGGACTGCTGTTATGCATAGATTGTATACCAAGAAAGGGGAAGCTGAGAAATGGAAGTATGAATTTGGGCCTAGGGTTTTAGCTAGGTTAGAGAAGGAGAAGGAAAATGCAAAGTACTATGATGCCATCCCTTCAACAAGAATGTCTTCCAATGTAGTGCATTTGATGATGTTTTGTCAGTTGATGTGGAGAAGAGGACTTGTTCATGCAGGAAGTGGGACTTGACAGGTATCCCATGCAGACATGCCATAGCCTGCATATCATTCTTGCATCACACAGTAGAGGACTATCTTGATCCAATATACCATAAGAGTCATTATGGTAAGGCTTATTCATCTTCAATCTCACCCATTGAGGGATCTAGGTTTTGGCCTAGAATAGAGAGTTCTTTGATACCCCCTCCAATCAAGGTTGGGCCAGGAAGACCTAGAATCAATAGGAGGAAGGACCCTCATGAGAGCCCTAAGAGTCCTGGTAAGCTTTCAAGACATGGCATTGAGATGACCTGTGGGTTATGCAATGAGAAGGGCCATAACAAGAGGAAGTGTCCTAATAAGGAAAGAATGGCTGCCACACCTGTGCCTACTGAGACTGCAAAGAGGAAGAGAGGGAGACCTAGGAAGAACCCTCTGCCCACTGAGACTGAGGTTGGTCAAAGCAGTCAGTCCACCCCTACTGTGCAAACACAAAGCACACCAAGTGCTGTCAGTGGATCATCACAGGCAGTAAGTCCTTGCCTTGGTGTGAGTTTTAGTAGGAGGCCTAGGACATTGGGTTTGTAGAGAAGCTTACATGCAAGTGCTCAGCCATCCAAGACAGGAAGAAATGAAAGGGCAATCTATTCAGGGGTTGGATCAAGGGGTGGGAGGGTTGTAGATCAGCATCTTCAAGGGAGAGGTCCATTAACATCAATGAAAACATGTCTTCACAAGTCACTCAGGAGTGACAGTTTGTTTCTATGTTTAATGTAGGGGGAAGGGTATTTTTTTTGGGGGTTTAACATATAGAGTTCAACAATTTTGATTGTGTAGGTTGAACTCTCTGATTTGTAGGAATGTATTAAGTTGTTGATGTAATTTTTTGCACTGCCTAGAGGCAGTTTTGATCAAATGAAATGTAAGAAGGAAGAACTATGAAGTAATTAACAATGTTTATGCAAAATTTGTCAAAAGCTTCATTTCATTGCCATTAATCAATACATTACATCTTTAGTCTATTCCACCATACATTACATTAGCAATTAAACTACATCTTCATTAAGAACATGGTGAATAAGTAAAACAACCATGACACAATCAAAAACATACAAAGGTTTTTCTCCCTATTTCCTAATTTCATAACTTGAAAACGAAGAGCATTAATCTCAGTGTTTGTTTCCATCATCTTCAACTGTTCTTCCATTTTTGTTTTGTGCTTGAGCAATTCATCTACCAATGTCTCTAAATTTGCCAACTTTAGTTGAAATGCTCACAATCAGGCATACCACGCTCCTTCTCCCACATAAAGAACGAGCAATCCCCCTTCTGATATAAAAAGAACAGCCATTAAAATAGGATTAGGGTTTCAATTACAAAGAACAATGGAGAAGATGAACTTACAGGCCAGCGTGGACATGAGTAAAACTTTTCACCATAATTAGGACCTTTCTTCACCACTCGCAGCTTAGCATCAAGATCATGGTGGCACTTAACACCAGATCTAGCAGAATCACAGTGAGAAGAAGAGCTTTGATTGAGGGAGTACATGGCTGCTTGATAAACAAGAAGATGAATATGGATTTAAAGAAATTAGGGTTTCTTTATTTAGGATTTTTCCTTTTTTTTAATTAGTTTTTACCGGTTATTCAGGTTAGCAAATGGTTTATGTACTTTAATGGAAGATGGGGTGAAAAGGTCGGATTTTTAAAAAACAATCGAAAGGTCGGATTTTTAGAAGAGAACAAGGCAAAGGTCGGATTTTTCAAAGTAAATTTTCCTTTTCAAAATTGCACCGGGCCTTAAAATTTTTTTTTTAACTTTTGCTCCGCCCCTGTATATTGGTTATTAGTTACTATAATAATAAAAAGACAAATGAGAAAAACATTTTAAAATTTTAATGAGAAGAATAAAAGATAATCATCATCATCCTACCCAGTATTTCCCGCTCATAGAAAACTATGGGCAGGGTTTGGGGAGGGAAGGACGGCGGCAACTCATACCCGTAAGGAGAGCACGGCCAAAGAAAGGAGTCCCCCGGCTCCAGGAAGATGAATATATGTACCTGCCACGTGAAAAAAAAAAACATTGTAGATCCAAAACGCAAGACAAACACTATAAAACTTAAGATCAAAAAAAGCAAGACACAGAAGGACCTAGAGCAGAGAAGAAAGCACGGACGCCGCAAACGACTCTAAGAACAAAAGCCGAAGTCTAAAACCTGGATATGACGCCTCCAACTACTCCTATCCCTAGTCAGGTCCTCAGAGAGGTTTAACTCTCGTAAGTCCATCTTTATTTGCTCCTCCTAGGTTTTCTTGGGTCTTCCTCGACTCCTCTTCCCCTTTACTATAAAGCTTTCGACTCTCCTCACTGGGCATCAAAAGTCTTTCTCTTCACATGTCCATACCACCTTAATCTACTTTCGCACAATTTTCCAGAGATAGGAGCAACCCCTAGCTTGACTCTAAACTCTTGGTTCCTAATTCGATCCAATAAAGTGTGCCTGCACATCCACCGCAACATACGCATCTCTGTGACTTCCATCTTATGTTCAAAACTCTTCTTTACGGGCCAACATTGCGTCCCATATAGCATAGCCGGTCTGATTGCTACCCGATAAAATTTTTCCTTTAACTTATTTGGGATCTTCCCATCACATATCACCGCGGTAGCTGCTCGCCATTTGAGCCAACCTGCCTGGATATGATGATCTACATCTCCGTCGATCTCCCCATCTCTTTGGATGATCGATCCCAAATACTTGTACTTGGTTGTACTTTTAATGACTTCTTCCCGGATGGAAACACTTTGCTCCCCTATCGGTTGTGTCCCACTAAAGTCACAACGTAGGTACTCGGTCTTCGTACGACTAATGCGCAAACCTTTACCTTCTAAAGCTTCCCTCCACTCATCCAATTTACTACTAACTTCCTCTTTAGTTTCTGCCAAGTGCCACCAACACGATATCATCCGCAAACAGCATGCACCACGAAACCGTCTCCCAGATAGATTTAGAGATCTCATTCATAATGACCTCAAAAATGAAAGGGCTTAGAGCTGACCCCTGGGGGAGACCTACTTTTACAGAGAAAGGCTATGTTAATCGCACTGGCGTCTGAATGTTAGTCGATACCTTGTCGTACATATCCCGTATAACCTCAATGTAAATAGAGGAAATACCCCTAGCCTTGAGGCTATCCCAAATGACTTGTCGTGGTAGCTATCATACGCTTTCTCCAAGTCTATGAATACTATATGCAGGTCCTTCTTCCGCTCTCTATATTTTTCCATCAGCCTCCTCAAAATATGAATTGCCTCCATGGTTGACCTACCTGGCATAAAACGAAATTGATTCTCTCTAATCACTGTTTCCTGTCTGATTCTCTTCTCTATCACCCTCTCCCACAATTTCATGGTATGGCTTGAAAGTTTGATACCCCTATAGTTCCCACATACTTGTGCGTCGTCGTTGTTTTTAAACAGAGGTATAATGGTGCTGCTTCTCCATTCATCAGGCATCTTATGCGTCCTCAGGATAACATTAAAGAGGTTAGTCAACCAACGAATGCTCTCTCCTACTAAAACCCTCCACACCTCAATCGGGATGAAGAACAAAAGATAATGGAGGAAGTATATTAGTATATTGATTTGTATAAATTTAATTGGAATGTTGTAAACTTTATATCATCATCATCATCATCATACCCAGTGTTCCCGCACATAGATACTCTATGGTCAGGGTCCGGAGAAGGAAGGTCGACTGCGTCTCATACCCAGAAGGAGAGGGCGGTCATAAGAGTCCTTCGGCTCTATAGTAGTCTTCAAGGATAGGACCTGCAAAGATCTGAAATCTACATCTTACACCCACGTTTAGGAGTGTTCACCGGTCCAAACCCGGACCGGAACCGGTTGGACCGGAAGACCGGAATCTCAAAAAATTAAGACCGGAGACCGGACCGGTTCCATCCGGTCCGGTCCCGGTCTAACCCGGAATTCTTCCGGTCCGGTCCGGGTTTGGACCGGTTAGACCGGAAATATTTTTTGAGACAAAATAAATTGAAAAATAAAATATTTTAAAATAATTTAGCAAATTAATTATTATAAAATTAACATATTTGAATTAAAAAATTATTTTGTGTTGAAAAAATAATATTTTAAGTCCTTTAAAATAAATATATACATAATAATTATAAATATTACTCCTCTTTCAAATCACTTTTATGAAATCCGGTCTCATCCGGTCCAACCCGGATTTTTGCCGGTCTAGACCGGACCGGACCGGAAACCCGGAATTTTTAAAAAGTAAGACCCGGAGACCGGACCGGATGCAACCGGTCCGGTCCGGTTCCGGTCCGGTCTTAGCCGGTTCCGGTCCGGACCGTCGGTCCGGTCTTATTTTGCACACCCCTACCCACGTTAGCCAAACATAGAAATCATTTATAAATTTATAAACGATACAGGTAAAAGAGGCAGTGAATAGCGATGACGAAAGACACAGAACAGTAACAAACAAGTCTAGTAATCTAGGACGTGAATAAGGCGCCGCCATGTGGCTCTATGTAAATTTTATATAGGAGTACTAATTTTTAATGTTTCGGATTGTAAATGAAGTAAAATGCTTATATTATATTAGTTGTTTTTTACAATATGAACTCATATGTGTAATCCTTGCACAAATAAAAATTTTTAATTATCAATCACTAAATTTTATTTAAGTACTATGTAATACATGAATATATTAGTTTGATTAAATCAAAAAATTGATAAAGTTAATGAATACAAATAGTTATTAACTATACACATAATTTTAATTATCTTGTTACTAATATGATCATGTAAGTCAATATCATAAATTTGATTTTATATATTAACTAACTTTTAAAAATGATATTCAAAAACTACAATACCTTAACTTCGTTCCTTAATTGTTATATCAACCCGATCATAAAATCAAATATGAATTGCTTAATTTGTAATTGATTTCAGTGTTTTTTGAAGTGATGATTAATTTTCTTATTTTAATAAAGAGTGTCATACTGATTGATCAATGTATCGTTTTTTGTATTAAAAATTATCACATCAATTAATCTCTTATGATAATCTTTAATCTTTAAATTATAAAAAAATGAATGATAAGGATTATTTCATTCAAACAACAAAAAAATTATATAATACAATTATCATCACTTATAAGATCTAAAATATCAATACAAATACTAGTTACCCTTATACTAATATCATTGCTTCTGATCTGCTCATGTAAAACATTTGATGTCTTTACTTCTTGCTTGTCAGAGCTCTATTGATGTATAATGACAAAGATGATACCACTTGATTGATAATAATTTTGTAGTAAGTAATTAAACTCGAGATCTGAGATTCCACACAGCCTAGTAAAAGCTTTAATTATTTAATTGTTGACTCAAAGAGGATAAGATTGAACTTGAAGTTAGAAAGTCTTCTTCCTTGTCCATGTTGGGGCATGGGTTGTGATCTTAAATGCCTTCAATTATCAGTGTGGTGTATTTGTATCATTAGGGATAAAAAATTGCTAATGTATCCTTACTTCATTCTACGTATTCTATTGTCGTGGTGAATCTGCATCAGCAAGAACACTTATATTCACTTAATATGTATATTTCATTTTCTCACATTCAGCACGCTGTTACTTTATTTTGTTTCTATTAATATAATCTCATCTCTACTTATTCCTTACAGTCATTTGGCATTGCTTAAAGGTATAATCCTCTTACACCTCTGGGCTTGACACCTTTTCCACTTATAGGCAATTTAGTCAAGAAGCAAGCTTGCGTGCTAAGGAGATAAAGAAGATGCATGAGCAAGTACAAATGATCAAAGTTATTAAAATCGTGATTCTATTTAGAATCATTTAGAGAGGTAGATTCGAATCGTAGAATCGTACGATTCTACAAATAAACTTAAAAAGATAAAAAATACTCCCTCCGTTCCAGTTTACTTGTCCCATTTCCTTTTTTGGCAATTCCTCATTACTTGCCCCATTTCCTTTTTTGGCTATCCTTTTTTTACCTAAATACCCCCACTTTTCCTATTCCCAATACTCCACTACCACCTTTACAATTAATTTAATCAATTAAAATACCCAATTACCACCTTTTCCAATGGACCCCACTACTACCTTAATATCCGTGTTTGGTCAAATGGGACAAGTAAACTGGACCGGAGGGAGTATCTAGTTTCTTATCATTTTATCCAAATCAAAAGTTTAAATTTGTGAATTAAAGTTTCATTGACTTTATTTTTAAGAATATAACAAAAACTTTTCAATAATTAATTTAAATTTTCATAGCGATTAAGAAATTTGTTTTTTAAAAGTTTTCATAATGGACAATTTGAAATTTGTGTGTATATGTGAAAGAGATTAGTAAAATATGGTACATAAGAAAAATAAAAAATAATTCATACCATATAAGTAGAATTGGATCGTTAAATCGTATAATCGTAGAATCGTATTATGATTCTACCTCTAAAATTTTTATTCCAACTAGAATCGTAAGATTCTATAACTTTAAGATTCTACCTGCGATTCAAATCGCTCGCTTGTTTTTGGATCGTAAAAATTGTAGAATCGTAGATTAGAATTCCGATTTTAACAACCATGCAAATGATAATCATTTAAGCAAACAAAAAAGTTAAGGGACATATTGATGAGTGAAAAAATAATGTTCAATTAATTTTCTATTATATAGTAAATTAAATTATGTTTTAAACTTTTAATCATATAAGTATTAACTATTAATTACCTCATATAGCATATAATTTGAAATTTATTATTAATTTACTAGAGTAGGAGTATATTTTTATAGTAAATAAAAAATAAATAGGAAAAATTGTCGGGAATAATCCAAACTATTCGCAAACCGCTGTGAATAATCCCAAGTATTGATTATTTATGAATAATCCCATCTTTCTAGTATTTTTGCTCGTGGCACCCCCAGGACATCTATTACCTGCTATTGCAGGTTAGAATTTAATTTTTCTTATTCTTTTGATTTTCTTTTTCCATAAAATATACAAACACTCAAAAAAGGGTCTTTCAACCTCATTTTCTTGTCTCACCATCTTCCTTCTCCCCTTCATTTTCCTGGCAGCACCATTCTCATTCAAAATCATCAAGCTTTATCACGCCATAATCAACATTCACCATCATCAACTGCAATTCCTCAAAAAATTAGGGTTTATTGTCTATCAACAGTGACGAATTTTGGGTCTTCTTGTGCTATGCGAAAAACGTTGTGCTGTGCGAAAATTCAGTGCGTGGGTCTTCTTGTTCTCCATCAAACGCTGTGTGAAAATTCAGTGTTGTGCCAAAAGCCCATGGTCACATCTCACACCATTAATCGAACTTGAAGCTTTACTATGGCTTCCGGAACTATTAGAGTTCATTTACCCAGAAAAAATTAAAATTAAGCTTTTTTTTATGGAAGAAAGTGAAGAAGGAAGAACAAAATAGAAGAAGGAAGGTGAAGATTGAAGAACAAAGTGAAAGAAATTGAAGAATAACAATGGAGAAAGATAAAAATCAGTGGCTGGTTTTATAGAGAGACAATGAAGAAGATAATATAGAAGATAACCTGTAAACAAATGATACAATCTGCTACAATAGGTCAAATTTTGTTTGGGGGTGCCACGAGCAAAAATACTAGAAAGGTGGGATTATTCATAAATAATCAATACTTGGGATTATTCACAGCGGTTTGCGAATAGTTCGAATTATTCCCGACAATTTTTCCTCATATAGCATATAATTTGAAATTTATTATTAATTTACTAGAGTAGGAGTATATTTTTATAGTAAATAAAAAATAAATATCCATAAACCCTAAACCCCCACAATTAAATCAATTTGGGGAATAATAAATTGATCCACAGTAGTTAGTATTTTGAGCATGGAGCTAAGGCCATGCTTGAAGCTTGTTTAGGATGCATTCTATGCTTCGATTTCTATTGCTCGCCGGGAAATCATCCATACACTCTTCCCTATATTCTACAAATTCGACTGCAAATCATTCAATTTTCCATTTTCTAAATTCTCCAGTAACTAATCGCCCAAAATTCAGCCAACAATATCTTGGTATTTTACAGAGTTTTCTCTTCTCACCTCGCTCTTTTTCTGATTATGCTGTTGAGCAATTCTCTGATGATGAATATGAGTGCGATTTTGAAACGAATACGGTATTTTTCTCTTCTCCTTTTGATTATTTTTGATCAGTCCATATTAGCTACTACATGTACCTGCGAATTGCGAACTGAAAAGGTGAATTTGGGCCATTTTTGAGGAATTGCAAATTTATTTAGTGAAACAAGCAACTATGCCTAGTACCTTAAGGGGTGTTGAATTGGATTTTGGAAAAACTCTTTTCTCCATTTTCGGCACAAGGGATTTAATATAGAAACTTAGGTGAAAAGAGTTTTCCATGGAGGAAACCGATTTTCTTCCACTTTTCCATCCAAAATAATTATTATTTACATTTCAATTGGAAAATTGTTTTTCATGGAAAATGTTTTTCACCAAACCAAACACTCTAGATGAAAACTAAAAAAGAAAAAAGGAAGGAGTTTTTTTGACTTTTCTATTAGGCTGTCTCTAAGATTTTTGTGGTAGTTTTGCTATTTAATGAATTAAGGACAAATTTGAGTGTTTCCATTAATATGAATATATTTCTTGCTTGTGCTACGTCTGCCTTATCAAAGGTTGATTGAAATCAACCTATTTGTTAATAAAGAGTGATGCTGCTTAAATCCAATCTCTTGAGCCATTTTAGTGTGCAATGTAATGTTCTTTTGTGAGGGCTAACATGAAGCAAATGTCCGGTCTTTCTGTGGATGAGGTACTAGCCTACTAGGTAGGGCGACTGAAAAAGAAAATCCACTTGTAGACCTTAAAATATAAAATCTTTGAAAAATTAAGGAGCTTTTTTGTATGAAGAGCAATTTGTTTTTATTATAGAAGTTGTGGGATATGATGTGAGTTTTTGTTTTTGCTTAGATACATGATAAAGAGCTGTTAAAAAATATGGATGTTGTTGATGTTGATGATAGGCATCCTCTTCAGTGGCGAATATTGATGAGTGGAAATGGAAACTCAGTGTTCTGTTACGCAATGAACAAGAGCTGGAGATTGTGTCTAGAGACAAGAGAGATCGTCGAGATTTTGAACAGATTTCTAATCTTGCTAGAAGAATGGGGCTTCACTGGTATGCCATAGCAATTTTATGGTTAATTTATGTAACGTGTACTTTTGTTCGCTGCATGAGATTCGATCCTTATGTAAGGCATTGTTCTTTTTAATTAGTGAGATATATGGGAAGGTGGTTGTTGCAAGCAAGGTCCCACTTCCCAATTACCGGCCAGACCTTGATGATAAGCGGCCTCAAAGAGAGGTATTGTTACTGTATATTGATAATATCCTCTGTAAATTATTTTTCTTTTTAAATGGGGTTTTATTTACATTTCTATTGCTAAGTAGCTTATTAAAACCATGCTCAATTATTCAGGTGACAATTCCATTAAGCGTACAAAGGAGAGTGGAAAGTTTACTCCAGGAACATCTAGATAGGATTAAATTGAGTCCAGGAAAATGCAATGATAGTTCACTGGAACGTAAGGCCTCAGATGCTGATAGGAACCTCACTTTGGATGGGGATTCAGATAGTATGTTAGATGGTTCTGTTGTGGAAAAGATTCTTCAGAGGAGGAGCTTGCGATTGCGTAATATGCAGAGAGCTTGGCATGTATGTTGGCATCGTATTCATTTCCAACTGACTTCTTTTCAAAAATCGAAACAAGGGCATTTTGATGATTTTTTTAAACACATAAAGTATTTTCTAATTGCAACATATTTTATCTTTCACTGTCAAAATTCTGTTTAATGTTAGTAGTATTACATACATCCTCCTCCTTGCCCCCCAATACACACTTCATAAAAAGATTTGATACAATTAAGAAACCAAACTGTGTTTTACATTTATTTGTTCTTTTTATTTGTCAAGCTAGGCGACTATCAAACAAATTTCTACTGATGGAAGGTCATATGTCTTGATGTGTTGGGAACAAGAAGCCGTGATTTTCCCATGTAGACTTGTCATGAAACTGCGGTATTTTTGATACTTTGCTTTATTATCTGCTTTATAACATCTATCTACTTCCTGTGTAGGAATCTCCTGAAGGTAGGAAGATGCTGGACTTTAGGAGATCCCTGCCTGCATTTGATGAGAAAGAGAGGCTTCTTCAAGCAATTGCAAAAAATCAAGTATGTCTTGGATGTCTGCCCCTGTTTCATGTTCGCGTCATTTGTTCTTTGATGTTTCTGTATTTGAATAGTGGAACATTGAAGCTTGAATAGATTTAGATTGCCAGTTATATAACCGAAATGCTGATGATCATGAGGCATCTAGGATTGCTTTGATCCATGACATAATAAAATGTATTTGCAAGAAGCAACCTATACAACAAAGGATATGTGTTGATGAAAGTTTTTTTTGTTATGGTTTCAAAGGTTTTGGTCCAAGTAGGTTGTACTTGTATTATGCTTTCTAAGGCTGCTTCACTGTTGTAAAGGCTCCATTACTGACATTGTCAAGTCCATTTCATCTCAATATTCCATGGATTTTCATGATTCCATTCGCTCAAATGTGATCAATGACAGGTAATTGTGATTTCGGGTGAGACTGGATGTGGTAAAACCACCCAACTCCCTCAGTACATTTTAGAGTCGGAGATAGAGTCTGGTCGTGGTGCATTCTGTAACATAATCTGCACACAACCTCGAAGAATATCTGCCATGTCTGTTGCAGAACGAGTTTCTGCAGAGAGAGGAGAGCCTCTTGGTGAAACCGTAAGTTCTGTCAAGTCTTTTGGCTGTTTTAAATCTTTATTTCAACCTTTTATTTTAGAAAATAGTTGTGATGGCGTCAGCAATGACTCAAATTGTTTTTTTCTGTCCTTTTTAGAAATGTATTTTAGGAGTCTTTTTGGTTCAAGTACTATACATTCCCTTTTCTTGTTAGGTTGGATATAAAGTACGTTTAGAAGGAATGAAAGGGAAAAATACCCATCTACTTTTCTGTACCAGTGGTATTTTGCTACGGCGCCTGTTGAGTGATCGAAACTTGAATGGTGTGACCCATGTCTTTGTTGATGAAATTCATGAGCGAGGAATGAATGAAGGTTATATTTACAGCTTGATGTTTTTTTGTATTTCAAGCCTACATTTTTTTTCTTCAAAATTTCTGATACTTGAATACTGTAGACTTTCTCTTGATTGTGCTAAAGGATCTTCTCCCCAGACGTCGGGATTTGAGGTTGATTCTAATGAGTGCTACATTAAATGCGGAACTGTTTTCCAATTACTTTGGAGGTGCCCCTATGATTCACATACCGGTAAGTGCAGGAATATTTTCTGATCTGAACTTTATCTTCGCCTTGAGTATGTCCTGTACCTTTTAGTCTTTATAACTTCCATTCTGAACAAACGGTTCAGGAGATCTATACTTTTACCAGCCGAACCTTCTAATTTTGTTTTTAACATGAACAGGGATTTACGTATCCTGTGAGGGCGCATTTTCTTGAAGATGTATTGGAAATTACAGGATATAAATTAACCTCATTCAACCAAATTGATGATTATGGCCAAGAAAAAGTTTGGAAAACACAAAGGCAACTAGTGCCAAGGAAGAAAAAGAATCAGATTACCACTCTTGTTGAGGTTTATGGGAGTTTCTTTTGATCATTTATTGTAATCCTTCCAGTGCATCGCTGTCTGATAATTGACATGCTCTGTTTCATTTTTCTTTGTTTTGTGATGCTTTATAATGTTTCCTTTGGGGCTACTTCATTTCTAACTTTTGTTGAAGTTTTGAGGTAAAATGTTTTGCTAGAAGATACTCTTCTATCCCAAAATACATTTTTCCACCGCATTTGGCACTGAATTTAATAAAAGTAAGTAAATGTGAAAAATCAACCTAAGTGGATAGAAAGAGGAAGTGTTGTGGGTGGAAGTGTTGAATTGGTTTGAACAAAAGCTTAGATTTGTTGGGATATTAATATCTTTGTAGGTAGGTACATCTAAAGTTATTATTAGGATGATTTTCTTAGATGGATTACAATGGTGCATCTTTTTTGCTATAGAAAATGGGATCAACAGTGTGAATTGGACCTTTAAGCTGGTTACTAATATGCAGTGCCTCCTGCTCATGGAATAAAAACTCCCCCGTTACGTTACGTAACGCCCGTTATATAACCTGTTTGAAAGTTGCCGCGACGTTAAATCCCGTTATATAACAGTCCACAAAATTTCACGGTCAAAACGCCGCGTTGACCGTTATATAACGTGTAACGCCCGTTATTTTACCGTTATAACGCTATTTCACCGTTACAACGTTATTTGCCTTCCCTTTAAAATTTTATTAATACCCATTAACTTTATTTATTATGATTACTAAATTTATAGTTATTCATAATTTTAGTTTATAAACAAAATAATTAACTAATAACTAATAAGTTAACTAATTATATACTAATAAAAGAATCAAATATTGCAATTATAATAGCTAGTTGCATATTATTGCATAATAATAGTAGTTCAACAACAAAAATGCATTTATAAGTTCAAAACCCCTTATGTGATTTTTTTTCCAAAAATCACATCGCATCGGCCGCGATTCGCGTTATTTATCCGTTATAGCCGCTTTCCGCGACACCGCGACCGTTTCTGCAAACGCATCCGCGTCCGTGATTTTTTTCCATGCAGTCCTGCTTTAAAATGTTATCTCACGTTAACTTGTATTGCTATACAACTGCATTAAGTGAATATTTTCAATATATTTGTCATGGGGAAAAGACTGAAAATACCCTGTGGGAGACTTGGACATTACTTGACAGTTAGATATCATTCGACATACTCCATATTAATAATATATTGAATGCTGAGAGACCTCTTGCCTGTTGGACTCTTCTTAATATAATTTCTTATTGTCAATGCAGAAGTGTAAACAAGATCCATTTCCTTCATTTGTTGTGGATTCTAGCTTTGTATTGTAACTTAATAACTTCTGAGCTCTGACAATGCTCCCTCTATACTATTTTCGGACATCTGAAAGTAAATGGTTACTTCATAAAACTGGGACAATATTCTGATTTTATTTTTGACAAATACCTTCCCTGGTTTATATACCAAGTTCTGCTTCTTGGTTCTGAACTCAATGGCTAATTTTTCTTTGGCAATGCTGTATATTTACGAAAGGTACCGAAGTAAATTTATCTGGATATTTACTCTATTGTTCAAAGATTGTTGCACAAATAAGCCAACTTTTTCCAACACAGAAATTAACTTTTTGTTATTGTTCAAAACTTAATGTACAAACAAGACGCTTTTGGAGATATAATTGCTCCAGAACCGCCATATATATTTCTGGGAAACTGCTTTGCTACTGTGTTTTATTGAAGCAACATATTGATATGGTCAATTACTCAATTATTACCACTACACCTTTACATCCTATGCAAATAGATGGAACTTTGAGAGGTTAGCTAAATTCTGCATGTCCTACCTTTATTGCCCCATCATGACTTCCTCCTTCCTCTTCATTTGGAGAGGAAAATTGCAGCTGCTTCCCTGTGGACTTGCTTGTACCAAGTTAATGCTGCTGTTTTCTTTTGAAGAGTCAGTTTTGAAATATGAGAATTTCCTTTAATTCAATGTTAGATTTGCAATAAATTTTGTTGCTGGCTAGTTCTTTCCTTTCTTTTTTGTTTTACTTTTACTTTAACATGATTGTTTCTTCAGAATCCCATCAAACTTTTAATGAGCTTTTCACCTTTATTTTTTTTTGCTGTGATGCCAATTCTTGGTAACCATGTGTCTAGATCTTGAATAGTTATAGAAGTTAGAACTGTTTGGATGTGCCAAGTTCTTGTTTCATTGGATCATAGAAGTGAATCTTTGATACAAATGCTATGATTCTCATTATTTTGCAACGTATTTACAGAATGCTTTGAAAAATTCAAGCTTTGAAAACTACAGTCCTCGTGCACGGGATTCTCTGTCATGTTGGTCACCTGACTGTATCGGTTTTAATCTCATCGAAGCTGTTTTATGCCATATATGTCGAAAGGAAAGGCCTGGTGCTGTTTTGGTTTTCATGACTGGCTGGGAGGATATTAGTTGCTTGAAAGAACAGATTAAAGCTCATCCATTGCTAGGAGATCCGAACAGGGTTCTGCTACTCACCTGTCATGGTTCAATGGCTACATCCGAACAGGTTTATCATCCATCATACATAATTTTTGCTCTATATTTCCTTTATCTATTGTGATCATTTAATCCCTGCTACGTTTCTTTCTTCTTCCCTCTCATAAAGATCTATTTTTTGATGTTGAGGTGTGTTGCTGCCATGTTCTTGCAGAAACTAATATTTGAAAGGCCGCCACTCAATGTACGTAAAATAGTTTTGGCTACAAATATGGCCGAGGCTAGCATTACAATCAATGACGTAGTCTTCGTTGTTGATTGTGGGAAAGCTAAAGAAACCACATATGATGCTTTAAATAACACCCCATGTCTGCTTCCTTCCTGGATATCAAAGGCTTCTGCTCGGCAAGTGAGTGGCTCATATTGGTTACCTCGTAGTTAATTTTTATCTCCTTTCAAAGATTATTTTTACGAATGTCTCCTTGTTCTAGGCATTTATTAATCTTTTGCTTTCTCATGTTGGCTATTTGTCTTTGAACTTGCATTGCTTTCTTGTAAGTTTCATACTTTATTATTTAATATCATGTTCACTTGAGTGTTTTGGTCTGCTTTTGCAAGCTTGTTGCCTCAGGCATTTTGCAATGATTAATTTGGGTTTCTAACTTCACTGGCTTATGCTAAATCAATTTTGGTTTGAAATAGAATATGTGCCTAAAATATTACTATGGTCCCTGAAAGTTATCGTCCTTGCTCATCTGATAGTCCTGCATGTTGATTGCAGAGGAGGGGCCGGGCTGGTCGTGTACAGCCTGGAGAGTGCTACCATTTATATCCTAGCTGTGTGTATAAGGCTTTTGCTGACTACCAACTTCCTGAACTCCTGAGAACTCCGTTAAACTCTCTGTGTTTGCAAATAAAAAGTTTACAAATTGGTAGCATTGCAGAATTTTTGTCGGCAGCTCTGCAGCCACCAGAATCATTGGCAGTAAGTAACTTTGGTTTGGCATTTTTAATGGTTGTGCTGGTTACCTGCAGTTTGAAGACTGTTCTATTATTGAATACCTTTGTTTTAAATATGCTGCTGTAATTTTTAGATTGTGACTACTTCTGTTAGAAAATTCATGTACGGGCTGTAGTTGTGAGTGTTTAATCTGATTTATTTATGGCATGTATTCTGACTGGATTTAGGACATGCTATAGTATCATGCTTTTTCAATTTGACACGGGTATCATTTGGTGCATTGTGGATAAAATTTCCAAAGATTGATAATCATTTGGCTGTTTTTCCAAGGCGGCATGTAGGGACCCTTATGGGGTTGAAGGTTTGTGTAGACAAAGATTGATAATCATTTGGCAGTTTTTCCAAAGATTTAGGACAGCCTGAAGGTTTGCAGAATACATGCCATAAATTTAATTTGACTCGGGTCGATCGAATCGAATCATGATTATCAATCGTGATTAATCATTTGTAATGCACTTAAAATCTAAAATACTGCAAAAAAAAAAAAAAAAAAGTTTCTTAGTGGTGAAAACTAATTTGTGCACTCTATTTGTCTAGATTTGTGTAGACCCTTAGTCTATTTGTCTGTTTTTTGTTAAATGATATAGAGTTATAAGTAAGAATAAGATATTTTATTAATTATTGCCAAAGTAATTGATAAAAATGAATTTAAGTGTATTTTTCATTGAAAAGATCTCAATAATAAATACAAACTATTAAGTCTTGAACTTGCCAAATTTGTAGAATCGGTCGATTTTACGATCCGATTCTAAGAGCTACTTTCGATTCAAAGTAAAATCCCGATTTTAACAACCTTGCTTCCACCCACTTATTTTTTGTCTCTCCCACTAAAGTTTTCCAAACATTAGTAAATCACAATTTCTTGGTGTAGCGAATTGATGTGAATTGAAGGATTACTCATTAAATAGAGGTAACTAGATAGATCATTTAACGTAAACACACTTGATTATGAAGTAAAACTAAGAAAGGTCATTATAATGCAAACTACAAGAGTTACTAAAATCTTAAAACTGTAGTATGATTGACTAGCTTTCTTATTACGATCTACAGTGAACTTCTATGCATAAGATCATGCTTTCACTACATGTCTTGTTCTTGTAATGATTTTATCTTTGAAGCTGCAGTTTGGTATAATATTGTTAGCACTAAAAGATCTATGAATCAGAATGTGTTGCATTGTCTTACAGAGAAAGTGCATCTTTTTCTTGTTCTATTTTTCTGTGCTTCTGATTTATAAGTTATGTGTCCTTTGAGTTTAATTGAAGTGATACGTGGTCTTTATAGAGTGGGAAAAAGTGGTAATTTTCTGTAGATATTGTATTTTTTTCCTTGAAGTCATAGATGTTGTAACCTGTTTTGTAGGTTCAAAACGCAATCGGTTTTCTGAAAATGATTGGGGCTTTGGATGAGAATGAGCATCTTACAAATCTTGGTTAGTATGTTTAACTCTATTACATGTGGGTCTTTTGTACTAGATGTATATCTTATAAGTTACGTGTGCATCACTAGGGAAATATTTGGCTATGCTCCCAGTTGATCCAAAACTTGGAAAGATGCTTATAATGGGTGCCATCTTCTGCTGTTTTGACCCTGTTTTAACAATAGTGGCGGGTCTTAGTGTCAAGGATCCTTTTCTTTTACCTCAAGAGAAAAAGGATGTAAGTCTCCTCAATTCCACTCCTACCCTTTTTTTCCCCTTTTTGTATTGCTTGTATCTTCATCTTTTTCCATTGTGCTTCTGTAATACTAGTACACGTATATTTGGTCACAATTTCTTATGAATGGGTAAACAATTTTTCTGCCATTCTTGATTTTTAGGTGTTGTTTTTTACACTTTATCAAAGATGTTTTGCTGTTTTGAAAAAAAAAAAGAAATAGATATTTAGCATACTTTAATGTAACCTTGATGTGTGCTAATAAAGAAGAAATAGAAAATTTAAAATTTTTTGTTTAGAGTAATAAAACAACCCTAAATGTTTACTTCACCCATAGGCCAAAAAATTTTCTTAAATGGGCCTGGTAGCAGTAATGGAATATTTGTCCAATTTAATGAACCATGTGGAATATTTTATTGGTTGGGTTAGTATGTCCAATTCAATCAATATTCTGATATATTTTGAATTTGTATTCTTGATGGTAGGAGTGATGGATAAGAGAGGATAAAGAATTTATTTCAATGTTTGAATTGAAGGTGTTTGAAAGAGGAGGTAGAAAGAAATTTGTAGAAGGGAATGAGTTGAGTTAAATGGGTTAGTTTAAGGGTTAGGGTCAAAGGTAATTAAGGGAGTAAAAGGTTAAAAAAAATTTATCAGATCATTTCAACATCCATTGATCGGAATCCGGTAGGATGGTTACAATGCGTGCACTTTTTAATTTATAGCAACTATAACTCGTAAGTGTTTAACTTTAAGGCTATAATTTGTACATGATCTAAATTTCAAAATGATTCTGATAATAATGATTATAATAGTAGTAGCAGTAGTAATAACGAAATACAATAAAAAAATTTCATTTGATTGATATGAGAAAACAAATTCTATTTTGATTTAGGAATTAAACCTTAGTCTACACTGTGAAATTCTAAAGGCACTACTACACTCAACCAAATTCATTTAATATCTATTGATATCACTTACTACACTTTGTACTAGACTTTGAAGGTGGGTATACTTTATCCAAAACTATTAGTGGGCATATCGATAATTAGTTCCTTGAAGTTACGTTATAAGGGAAAGCAGAAAATTTTGAGGTAGTCATTTATGTGTAAATTGTTGCTTTCATTAACCTAAATAAAAGGTATCCTTAGGTGTTCTTGATGCAACTTATCAGAGTATCCAGGAGTTGAACATGTATGTGTAATCACTACGCTATGCTGGACTCAAGATTTTTTTTGTTTACACGATACTAGCTAGTCTTCTCAGCGTCTAAAGCATTGGTGATGAATTCGATACAATTTTTCCTATATGTGCTTGAATAGAATCAATGAAGTTGTGAGAAGGAGGGTTGTTAATTGCTAAATGTTTGTTGAGTGAAATTTTTTGTGAGGAAGGTAAAGTCTTGAATGTTGCCTTGCATGACATAACAACATATTCTTTGACGACAATTGTTTTTCTGGGAAGGAGTTGTTCCCAAATGGACATTTCTATGCTTTATTAGTGTAAAAACAAATAGGATGTCAAGGCTGTTACGATTAATTCTTAGATCATAGTGCAAAAACAAGGTCGCATGTCACATTGCATCGCATTGACCACATTTTAAAGATTTTTTTAAAAAATCAAACAGATATTACCCGCATGTTTTGGGTCATTTCAAGGGATGCCTCGTGCTTTCGCCTGCGTTATGATAACTGCTACACTTCCGTTACTGTGATCGCGGCCATTATTGCATTTCGCACAATGCCCTTGATTGCAGACATCATATGAAACTTCACATGATTAAACATTTACATGATCTATTGTGCCATTTTACTGTCCATTATAATCCGAAACTAACGCATTATAAATTTTTGGCTCCGTCAAGAATGAACAATAATGTTTTTGTTATATGTAGTTACTGAAGTTGATTTTTACTTGTACAAATGTGATCTTTCAGGTGATGATTTTTACTTGTTACAATTGTTTATTTTGTGAAATTTTAATTTTACAAGTTGAATATATGGTATATATGGTTTCACACATTCATCTCCCTTGTATAAGGATTGAAGTGGCAGACACTTATGTGGTGTTAAAATTTCATTCATAACAAAATTTACTTTGAATATGCAAAACATCATTCTAAAACTAGGGAAGAAATGAAGTCTAGATTGACGAATGGGACGCTGTTGTTTTGTTCAGCTAAGTATAATTCTTGTACTATTTTCTTTTTGACATTCTGATTTGGGAGCTAGCTGCTTGAGGATTGGACGAGGGTATGCATGCTTAAGCATCAAAACCTTTTAATTAAAACTTTGAAATGTTATTTTTTGGTTGCATATTACCCATTTTGTAGAGCCTGCTTTAGTTGAAGTGGTAAGCCTTGACAAAGTGTAAATAATTTTTCTTTTATTTCATTGTTCAGTTAGCTGGGATAGCTAAGGCCAGATTTTCTGCAAAGGATTACAGTGACCATATGGCTCTTGTTCGTGCATATGAAGGATGGAAAGATGCTGAGAGAGAAGGATCAGCTTATGAATACTGCTGGAGGAATTTTCTCTCTGCCCAAACTCTTCAGGCTATCCATTCCATTCGGAAGCAATTCAACTTTATTTTAAAAGATGCTGGCCTAATTGATGAAGATGTGAGTTCAAATAATAAGCTAAGTCATAATCAATCATTGGTCCGTGCAGTCATATGTTCTGGCCTGTTCCCTGGCATAGCATCTGTTGTGGTGAGATACATGTGTTCTAAGTGTATTTTTGGATCTACTTTGCCGTATCATACAATTGACATGTTCAAATTTGATACTTGCAGCACAGGGAGACATCAATGTCTTTCAAGACAAAGGATGATGGACAAGTTTTACTTTATGCGGTATGTAAGGAGTTTATCAAATACTAAGATTTTGCTTTTCACGTGCCACCTTGAAAGTTGAAATTTGAAACTGAAAATGCAAGTGATCAGCGCTGAATTTGTGACTGATAGTCTGACACTCATACCTTACATTTTACTCATGTCTTAGACATGGATCATTTTTCTTCTCTTTCTTTATTACGTGCTTTGAAAATGGCCCAAACAGGTATTTGAGTGGGTATGAGGGTTGCTGTTTTCTTGAATTATCGAGTATGTTGCTAGTATGGCTGTTGCAATGAGTTAACATTATCTGTGAATAGTCTGATTACTGTAGTATTATCAGAGAGTTGTGTATTCCACTTTTGTCTAATGCTGATTGACGGTAGTTTCCCTACTTAATGTTATATTCACACGCAAATAAGCGTTGTGTGACTTGATGAGTCTTGAAGGAAGGTTCTGCAACCTTGGGGTAATTTTTTTTTTTTGGATATTTTGTGTTAGATTTTTCACAAAAATCAAAGTTCTCAAGAGAGTAGTGAGATCTTACTTTTGTTCTCAAAATCTCTTGATCTTCCCCTTTAATTTCCCTTTCATCCGTTTTACTTGTTCCTTTTTCAGAAGCATATCTGATTTTGCACGTTTGTTTAGTTGTTAATATTCCCTCGCCTAATTGTTACTGTTTAGTAGCCTAAATTAAATTTCCAAGCTCATGGATGGTAGTTTCTTGAGTGTGGATGAGGGAATTTGGAAGGAAGGAAGAAGAGGAAGAATGAGTGATCAATTTTCATTTTTATCAATGCAAAGTCGGAAAAAGGAAAGGGAAGGGATCCAATTCCCTATTTGATAGCAAATCTTTTCACTATTGGAGGGATTTTAAAGGAAAACAATCCCCATTATTCCCTTCCCTTTTCTCTATGATTGCTGCCAAGCATTGTTAACAATATTTATATAGTATTGCTAATTTATGTATAATTGTTCATCATGTGTTGCCTTTGACCGACTTAGTTTGTGAGCTAGCCTTTTCTTCCCGCTTTTTGTGTAACTAATAGGGCTGTTTTGATTTGTTGTAGAACTCAGTTAATGCACGATACCAGACAATTCCCTATCCTTGGCTAGTCTTTGGGGAAAAAGTAAAAGTCAACACTGTTTTTATTCGTGATTCAACAGGCGTCTCTGATTCAATATTGATGCTCTTTGGTGGTGCTCTTAGCAATGGAGGGCAGGTGATGCAACTTCCACTCTCTCCCCGCTTTTCTCTTTTCTTTTTTTCAGTCTGAGTTTCACTTGGAAGAGCATTTGAACAAAACCTTGTGATTTTGTAGCCTGGGCATTTAAAAATGTTGGATGGCTATGCTGAGTTTTTCATGGATCCAAACCTGGCGGAGTCCTACTGCAAGTTGAAGGAGGAGCTTGATAAGCTGTTGCAAAAAAAGGTAAGGCTATGCCATGTTTTTATTTTGTTCATTTCCTTTTCATTGACAATTTGTATGCTTTCTTATAGTATGCTTAGATTTCAGTCGCACAGCTAGAAGTTTTGATGGCGTGCTTATGCATACATTTGAGCATATGCATGTTTGCAAATGCTTAATGTACTATGGTTAGAAAAGATTTTGTAATTGTTGGTTTGAGGTTGAGTTCTGATCTTTGTTGCTAAGTCTTACATATTGTAGTGAAAGGGTTGTATATTTTTATGTTTTATGACTCCATGTATTATAGAAGTATAACAATTTATAAATAAATGATAGAAGTATACATTACTCTGTGCAGTTGAGTCGTTTCTGAGATGTTAGTTGGGTTAGCCAGTGAAGTTTTCTTGGGGCAATTAACTTTTATCTTAAAGTTTGCTTATCATTCTAATATTTCTGTCATCTTCTTAACTAAATTTCTTATGACAATGCTCATTGTTTGCAACTATACAGCTTGAAGACCCTACCATTGACATCCTAAAAGAAGGAAAGTACCTAATGTTTGCTGTTCAGGAACTAGTATCAGGAGACCAATGTGAAGGGAGATTCGTGTTTGGCCGTGAAAGTAAGAAACCTAAGGATCCTACAGACAACAATAGATTCACAAGAGATGGAATGAACCCGAAGAGCTTGCTGCAAACTTTATTGATGAGGGCTGGACATTCTCCTCCTAAATACAAAACTAAACACTTGAAAACCAATGAGTTCAGGGCACTGGTGGAATTCAAGGGCATGCAATTTGTGGGAAAGCCCCAGAGGAACAAGCAGCTGGCCGAAAAGGATGCTGCTATAGAAGCTTTGGCGTGGTTGACTCACACCGACCACAAAGTTGAGAACGAGGATGATAATTCTCCTCCAGATGTCACTGACAACATGCTGAAACTCCTTGGGAAATGTAGGAAATCTAAACGCCGTTGATACTCTTTGGCTACCTTCATTTTGTGGCCGCTCACAGGAAGCGAGGATAGGTAACTGAAGCTTGCAGTATTAGCTCGAGAATGCTTACTGAATGCTTCTGAAACAAGTTTTCTCAATGAGTTTTTTTACAGAAGACGTGAACGCGCTAAAGCTACCAACTAATAGTGATCAGCAGTTCAGATGAGAAAAGGCATTGTCACATTTTTTTATATTTTATTATAATCATTATTGCAGACAATACAACAGGAAAGTAGGGGATACAATAATTTTGGCATGGTTTTATCTTGATATTAGATGATTAGATCCATATTATGTTTGGGGGCACAAGAATTGTACAGACTGTAGTATTCATTTGTTCCAAGGTCTTTAATGTAATGATTATGAGCCATCAAGAATCAATAGATTACTATGCATTTAAAGAGTAGAATCTTTCTTTTGTAATTTTTGTGTCATTAAATTTGCTCTATAGGTAAGAAAAATGGATAAAAGAGGTGTTCTATTGAAATTAGGAAAAATGTATGGATGAAGTGAAAAGGAAAGTAAAGCATATAGACGAAAATTAAAGAAAGAATGTGAGTAATGCCAAAAATAGGAATAGGGAAAATTTAGTAGGACAAAAATAAAAACGGGGTAATTTCATGGAACAGTAGTAGCAATATAATTGGATAATTAGCAATTCATTAAATGCTTTATCAGAAATACAGATTGGTACACAATATCTATACAAAATCATAGTCAAGAATTTAAGATTTCGCAAAATTAAGTGTCAAATTACTTGTATCTAACACTAGTAATGCACTAACAATGGGCAAATCATTTATGGCTCGCTTTGTTGTATCAAATGGTGGTAATGAGAATGATTTATAGTGTGAAATTTCATCAAAAGTTTGTCATTACCATGGAGATAAAACTTTGATCACATAAAAAGTTTTTTTGTTTACAAATTTCCATTACCACATGATATCATCTCTCTTAATGGTAATGTATTGGGATGAAATTTATGAAGAAAATGAAATGATTTAAGTTGAACAATCATGACTTTCGAAGTAGCCAAGAGATTTTTCAACCAAAATTACACTAGTTTTCATTTTCATTACCACCGTTTATCTATCTACCAAAGAGGCAGTTAATGATATTAAATGGTGATAGCAAAAATGAATTTTAGTTTTAATGTTGATGAGATGTGCAACGTTATTTCCATGGTATTGAAGGTGTCATCCTTGAGCATATGTTTTGTTTACAACTTTGTATTTTGTGATAATGATTTAATGAATGAGAAAAAAAAGATTAGAATAGGATAAACTTTATATTAATACTATTCCCATAATTTAATATCAACAACCAAAAGGACCGATAATAAGATATTGTAAAAGCTAAACGTAATTTAGACAGTAAATCTAAGTTTCATTTGGACGCAAATAATAAAGTTATTGGCTTTTTGCACAACTTCTGATATATTTACAGTTGCCATGCTTGGGGACTAGAAATTAACCTTTGACAATGCCTTCTTGGGTCGATTCTAACAAAACAAATTTACTCTTCAAACGATCTCCTATTGCTTTCAATCAACATAGAATCAATTACTTGAATATGTGGTGTTCCGTTACTATATTTAGCATGATTCACCACAACTAAATTTGAAGTAGCTCAAAAAAACTCTTTAAAAGGTTAATTCTCAATAATATTTGTAAAGCGTAATTTCTAACGACAAGTTCGAATAAAAAGATGAAAAAGAACACATTTGTAGCACCAATTTGATTTCCCGTATAGCTTTTCGTCATGATGAGATTCATATTAGTTCAAATTACACTCAGGACTCGATCCCAGCCAAAATAAATACACAAAGGATCTCGAACTTGGTTCAAAATGTCCATGTTCCAGTTCTATAGTCCAAGAGTGTTCCCAGAAAGCCGAAATAGCGATTAGATACTTTCATTTATGCACCAGCAAACAGGCAATTTTTTCATCAAGGCGCATACAATTCAATGAAGGTAGTCAGACTTCCAGCTTCTAATAGGTACTTAATCACCAACCTAGCACAATTAAACAAAAAAAAATTTTTTAAACAAGTTCAGGCTATATCCAGTTTAGTCCGTACCATGCACCAGAATAACCGGAAATATAAGCATGTTTGTAGACATATAAAAATTTGCACTATACAAACATCAAAATATATTGCTCATTTCATCCTTAATGATGCAAGTGAATAAAGCAAGTTCCTCATGCACATCCTCTGTTGCCAAGCAAGAGGCACTAGGAAATCCTGTCAGAGCTACTGCAAGATGTATTACATCATCAACACTATTGAATCATCAAGTAAAATAGATAACACCTTTGCCAAATGCCAAGAAAGTGACAGAACCTATTCGAAAAACATCATTTGTAGAGGTAAATAAGTGATGAAATGCTCCACTTTTTGGAGAAGCCAAGATACATTGGTTGGAAATAATAATTGAAGACTATCCACGTGCCCTCGACAAGATTTAAATCATGACATTTATGATCAATTTGGAAGGCAATTCCAGTTCTGAAAGTAGAGAGAAACCTCTGGCTTGTTATGTTATAGTTGAAAGAAATATTATGGGATTCAGAATTCAAACAATTCCATTCCCTTGTTTTGGTCATTAGGGATAACATTTTTAGTATTATAAATCAAAAACAATTAATCTCGAAATAACCCTTAGTTACATAAAAGAGTTTTTTTTTTTTTTTAATGTCCCTATTTACATGCTCAAAGCAATCTTTAATCATTAGTAATTATAATCATTATTAATTATATCCCTTTGTTCATTATTCAAGTTGGTTGTATTGTGCTTCTTTAACAAGTGTTTACACAATCGTAATTCTAATTGATTACTATTTATTTTTACTATAGCTTCGGGTTATGATTAGTAATAGCACAAAATCTCACAAGAGACGGTCTATAGGATAGATCACAAAATTGGGTCAGCCCATTTCCCTTAATTGGTTTTTTTATTATAATATCAGTTATATTATGTTATAATCCTAAATGTAAGGTATTACAACCTCGAATATACTATTCTATAACCCCAAATATAAGTTATTATAACCCCAAATAATTTATTACAACCCCAAATATAATATGTTATATTTTGGGCTGGGCTTCATGGATTCCGTCTATAGAATAGACCGTCTCCCATGAGACTTACTGTAATAATAGAAGGTTCAATTATGAAGACCGGCTATAGATATTCTTACACTGCTATAACTTTTATTTGGCTAGCGTTAGGGGAGTGGAAAGGTACCTCATGCTCCCTTCTCATTCTGTCTCAATACTTTACTCATAAATCATATCTCCATAATATCAGTGGTCCAAGTTCTACATAGCTATAACTCTTGCATATCTAACACATCTTTCTCCCATCATCGCAGCTTTTTTTCTTTTCTAGCACTGAATCCGTCATTCCTTCTCTCATTCAACTTTGTAATTAATGTATCCCCAACAATCGACAAGCAAAATTAACCATGATAATACCCATATCTGACCCTGATGATGTGGAATTTAATAATTCCATGGTCAATAAGCTGGGTATTGAGATTTTAGGCAGTGCAAGATTGTTCCTGATATACTATGTTTCTATTTCTCCTTTCCCTAAGAATGTGACTAACCTCAATCAGAATCAAAAGGCTTCTAGCTAAAAGCTGCTAAGTAGCAGATTATGTATTGGACTATTCGAAAAAATTAAATTAGGTAGTACTAGGAAATACTATTACTAATAGTGCGATGACATTTTGTCCTTTCATTTTCGTAAAGCGTTTCATTCAACTAGTATACAGCCGATCACAATTGACAATAAATACATAGACAAGCAAACTTTGTTTTAAGGTGGTGTGACTAGTTTAGATTTCTACATCATTCCAAATGGCCAAGATTTTTGTTCCCATTGCTGAACGCCTCTAGCTCAATAAGATAGTTGAAAACTTACTCATTGAACCACCAACTTCATCTAATTTCTCTTCTCATCGTGTATTATAAGTTTAGGAACACTTGCTCAATATTAAGGGCTTAAGGGGATTCTATAAGAGCAACACGCTTGAAATGGCTCTTAGAAGAACAATTTTAAATTATTTGGGTGATTAACTTTTCCCTCACAAACTCCTTAATTGATTTCCATGGTTCACTCACACTTGAATCTCTGGGGTAAATTTGCTCAAATGTGCTTCACTCGCATAATTGAATGAACCGAAATAATTGGAAAAAACTTCCATAAAAACATTTCATTAATCACACATTTACAATTGTGCGACTATGGCCAAGAAAAATGACGCAATCTAAATTTAGTCCAATCTAACAAAATCACATCAAGCGAGTGTGAAAAGATTAAATAAACCTCCCTAATTTGGCCTAGTACATAAAAGAACAGCCTAAAAACATTTGCAATTTTATTTAGTACAAAAGTGCCACAACAAAATTAAAAATGCAGTGGGAAAACCTACATTGCTACAATACAACAATAGAAGATTCAATATATGTTGTTTGATATTTCCGTAATCTAGCAGATGCTTATGAAAGTCAAATATTCTTGACAAATAGTGCAAACTACATTTTATATGATTCTCTCGAAGATAACGGAATCAAAAACTAGAAGTTTGAATCAATGAATTATGTAACTATGGCTAAAGCCTAAACATAGTAACTAGTCCCATGAAGAACATGGAAAAAGCCATACCTAATAGAACTCCAAGCAAACTTGATCCTATTCCTTATATCATTAACTTGAAGACGGAAAATGTATAGTTCATAGTGCAATATTGTAAGGTAGCCCTTTGCAGTCTGCACCCACTTTAATGTGTTCATAGTGTCATTTTCTAGATTTTAATCTTCTTTGTTGGAAGTAGGACATAGTGCTCCTTATATCATTGTCTTATAATTGTCAACTTGCAAAGGACTATTTCCTATCATCTGACAAGAAAAAAACAGAGCCAATATTGCAATATTGCTAATTAAGCCAATACGGGCTGCTAAGTGATCAAAAGACATCATAACAAGGTACACTTTTGCAATGCACTAACACAGGAAGCCATGGCCTTTACAGCAACCACAATTCATTGTCCAATTCTAAATGGTATTAACCAACACAAAAGTACATCATTGATCATACATCAGTCGCAATTCTCAAAAAAGTAAATATTAGAAGCAGAATTGAGCACCTTAGATTTAGATTTTTGTTATGCAGAACCCTGATATCTGTTAATAGTCTCCTCCATCTTATCAAGCTGAGAAATTACACACTCCAGCTTCTTGCAAGAAATCTCACTCGATAATCTTGCACTGTAATCACACTTCTCAAATGGTCGATATTCACATGCGCTCTTGATCTCTTCACGTAGTGTTACTTGAATATCCTATCTTGCACAGGCAAGCCAAAGAGTGTGTCTAGATCATCATCATTTTCACCACAAAAAGACATCAAACTAAAGCTACCTTTTTGGAACAATGTCATACACTTTAACCATTAGAAAACACTTTTTTAGAACTATTATTCACTGCAAGAAATCTGACAATCATACAATCCAAAAAATGGCGTAGGATGGCAAGTTCATTTACTGTGGAAACACAGAAACCTAATTCGATCCACAATTTACTTTGAAAACCCATAACAACACCAAAAGTAGCACGGAATTTGTAAGATAAGTTTTCTTTGAATCAAATTTACACTAAAGTAATTAGAAAAACTTCATTTAGTTGTACAAGTATAAAAAAAGACACCTTGATCAATTTCATAAACTCGCCACAATGGTTGTTGAGAAGTTCCTTGCGAGGGCCAGCTGGATTTGCAAGTTCGTCCATGACTCCTCCTGCAAGCTCCAAAACCCTAACTATTCTCTGCATTTAAAATTATTTTGATCAAAGAGATTGAAAATTGTAAATTGAATGGAAGAACGGATGAAAAAATTAGAAAAGTGAATGAATTGAAATTCACCTTCTCGACATTTTGAAGGCGTTGGAGAGAAGAGTTGTGACTCGGAGGTGAATCCACATTCATGGCGATGAGACTCTCTGATACAAGTAGGTCTGGTTGATTAATCAAATTGCAATCCATATTTAAACAAGGAAAAATTGTTGAAAACTACCTAGAAAAATATTACTTTTGTTAAAAATTACCTAGAATATATTTTTTTGTCAAAAAATATCTAGAAAATTTTGTTTGTTTGTCGAACAGTACCTACTAACAGAACCTTAAACTTCCATTAGATTTTTAAATTAAAAAAAAAAAAAAGAAAAAACAGAATTAGAAAACATTTTTAGAGTCTTAAACTTATCAAATAGGAGTAACTTTCCCCCAAATCAATTGAAGAAACAGAATTAGAAACCTGACTTAGGGTTTTCGAAACCCACCTTGCTCAAACCCAGTATATTCTCAATCTTCAAAGCTGCTAGAACTCCTTCCTATTATTCCATTAATCTTCTTTCCTCAGGTAAGTTTGAATTTTGACCAGAACAGTAGATGAACACCACGAACAGTAGATGCACACTACGAAATATGGAAGATTTCGACCCGGGAAAGATAAATTTTCGGAGACCCAATTTGCTATTTGTGTTAGATGAATGAGCAAGGATGAAACCCTAACTGATCTTGAACCAAGTTTTGGGTTTCTGGAAAATTGATTTGGGGGAGGTGACCTTTATGAAACCCACGTGTTTATATTTTGTTTTTCTAAATAATTTTTTTTTTATTTTGAAGATTTAACGAAAGTTTGATCAATCTGTTGGTAGGTACTATTTGACAAACAAATAAAATTTTTTAGGTATTTTTTACAAAAAACAATGTTTTAGGTATTTTTTCACAAAAATGATGTTTTTCTAGGCATTTTCAACAATTTTTCCTTTAAAAAAGAGATTTTTTTTTCTTGAGTAGTCGTGGGGTCGTGTGCTAAACACACGTCGGGATGATCATGTGGCGGGTCTGAAGCGGATCCAGCCAGATTCAGACCCAGGCTCATTGATTTTTAAAGGAACCAAATCTAGACCCATACCTTGAGGGTCTGAAATATTTAGACCTATATCTAGATTCATGGAATCTAATAAGTAATAAGTCTAAGGTCCTAGATAAGTCTAGAAATAATTTTTTGACTTGTAAACTTTGAATTAATAATACAAAGGGTCTGGAATTTGAAATTTTTGAAATTTGACTTGTGTTTATTTATGCTAAAATCAAAAGTTAGTTTTGTTTGGTATGATCTAATTTTGGCTAGCAGGGAAACTACAGCTATGTAATAATCACAAAATCCAGTTGCATTAAAAATGTAGGAACATCAAACTATATCAGCCTATGATTTGGAAACTCAACTAAATTAGTGTTTTCGACCCTAATATTAAGTACTTAATCAATACATGAAAAACAACATAATTAATCGCAAGTCGCGGGATCAAAATCAATCAAAGATAATACAAATTAATATCAAATAAAAAAATAAAAAGTCAGATTTCCTACCAAAAATGGAGGTAAGTCAAGGAATACAACAATGTAGATTGAATAAAGTGTGTTAGCATCATGGGCGAAGCTACATGGGGGGTTGGGGGAGGCTCGGCCCCCCTTGCCGAAAATGTGATTCTTTGTATTTATAACTTTGGCTCTTATATATAATTTATAATTTAAAGAGTGTAAAAATATAGCAAAAATTATTATAGCTTAATGGTTGGAGTAACACATTTGTAACATAAGGTTAAGTGATCAAATTCTAATTCAACTTATTTTTTTGTAGAAACTCTTAGAGACAATGAACTCAACAAGAGGGGGGTGAATTGTTATATTGCCCTTAGAGTATTTTTGCCCTAATTTTCTTGCGGAATTTGAATAATAAAAATATTCAAAGCAAATTAAAGAAAACTAAAAAGAACACAAGAATTTAACGTGTAAAAGTCACGACCCTCTAGGGATTTCACTTCTCTTATTAATTTTATGTAAATACAATTCTCTATTACATAAAACTAATTCTCCTTCTCTTTCTCTTCTCGGTTCTCCTTCTTGTTTCCTTTTCTCTCTTTACAAAAATTCTTTCAATTCCCCTTAGACTTACCCAAGTCTAATTTACAATTTCTCTCAAAAACCCGTACAAAATAAATCTTCTCAAATGGATGAACAAACCAAGATTTGCACAAGGAAATAATCTTGGAATTAATAAGCTATTAAAAACACTCAAGATTTCCTTTTCTTGATTTATGGATCTCACGAAATGGATTTGGGCACAAATATTTTTCGCAAAATATTTCTCTCTTAATCGATCACCAAATTGTGCCGGTTAAGAAAAATCATTTAAATACCCATTTTAGATCATGTCATGTCATAATCCCATGATCCTTAGATGTGGGAGTAGTGGGCAATTACCGTGAGTTAGTGGGTAAGAAATTTGGTGGTTACTCCAAGTCTTCCCCTGTCTTTTAGCTAAAAATAGCCAAGACCTAATTTTAGAATTCTAGTTTAAGATTAAATGAAAAGTTAGTTATTTTTAATTTAAGAGTTGCGTCAGCATGATATTCATTTTTTTTTAAAACTCCCTTCTCTCTCTCTCTAAGAGTAAGGGTCCTCTCTAGCTTTGTCTAGTTCTTGTCTCCTTTAGGGAGTTTTCCTCCGGTGATTTTTCCGGTCCTTTTCTGTCCTTTTCTTCTGTTTCGTTCTCTGTTCTCCCTTTTGGGGTGTTTCGTGGTGAAGGGTGGGGTCTTGTGTGGTGTTGGTGTGTTCTTGGTTGGTGATTAGTGTCCAAGAATTGGGTGTTTTCGGTCTAGTATGGAAGGAGACAGGAGGGAGTCTTTTTGTTCTTTACAAAGCAGTAGATTGGAGGGTAAAGAAAGGGTTGATCATGCTGATCAACGCCAAGATCAATCGGATACTAGTGCCAATGATGTATGTGATTGGGTCGATGATGGTGGTGCGGAAGAAGACGATCGTAGTTCTCTTGGGCTTGTGGGTAGACTGTGGTCTGAGCGCATTTTGAATCCAACAGCATTTATGACTACAATTAAAAACGTTTGGGTAACTCAACATGGGTTCGATGTGAAGATGATCGGACGGAATTTATACCAATTCCAATTTTATCATTGGTATGACAAAGAGAGGGTGCTTAAGGGTCAACCGTGGCACTTTGACAAAGTGGCCATTTTATTGGCGGACATGGAGGAGGCCGTTCAACCGTCAGACTTACAATTTTTTACACTTCCTATTTGGGTGCGGGTCTATAATATTCCATTTCAAGGTAGGGGCAATGAACATAATGCTAGAATGGTGGGTGAAAAAATTGGCGAATTTTTAGAGATGGATAAGTCCGATGTTCTTGGAATGGAGAAATCTTTACGAGTTCGGGTTAAACTTGACGTTCGTAAGGCGCTAAAAAGAGAAGTTAATATCAAGATTCGAGGTGGGGACGTTGTGGCTTGTCCGGTAAAATATGAAAAATTGCCACTAATATGTTTTTATTGTGGCTTGTTGGGGCATGGTACCAATGATTGTAGGAGCGCTTTTGGGGAGCATTCGCCGGTCAAGTTGTTCGGGCCATGGTTAAAAGCGTCACCCTGGAGACCGGTTTCACAAGATGAAACGGAGATGGCATCGGGTGGGGGTAAGTCTTGTGGCAAGAAATTGTTCTTTCCGAAGAGATTAGTGGGAGATGGTTTGGATGGGAAGGAGGAAGAATGCAATGTGGCGAAAGTAGCTTCTCTTTTGAATAAGGTTGAATTGGGCTCTACGAAGGGGAGGGTTGACTGTGACAAGGAGTTCGAGAGGGAGGGGGATGGTTGGCGTGAGGTTAGTGGGACGGTATGGAGTGGGGATTCGTCTATCTCTGATATTGTGCATAAAAGTCTAGAAGGGGGAACGTCTAATTCTAGTGAAACCGTGCATGATGTGGGCTTGCTGGAAGTTTCGAATTGTGTGAGTGGGGATGATGGGTATTCGGTGGGTGCGAGTTTGAGTTCTAAGAAGGTTGTCTCCACGGGGAAGCGTATTCAGAGATGGAAGAAATTGGTTCGAGAGCGTTCGTGTGCGCAGGCGACGGCTCCTTTGAATTTGATGGTTGGGGAGAAGCGTCAACAGGGGGATGGGGATTTTGATGACTTGATGGTTGATGTGGAGGATCGTGGGAAAATCAAGAAACGATACATACCGATGGAAGTTGATGGGTCGGTTTCTACTATGGCTAAAGAAGTGGCGAGCCCCACCTCATGGGCTCTCGGTGAACAATGAGAGCCCCTATTTTCTGGAATTGTCGTGGGCTCGGGAGTCCTGCGGCAATGAGCGCACTTTTTTCTCTAGTGCGTAAATTCTCCCCGGACATTTTGTTTTTATGTGAAACAAAATGTGGTGTTAAACATATTAGGAGAGCTCAAGATCGTTTGGGCTTTGATAAATGTTCTTGTGTCGCAGCTAAAGGTCGATCGGGTGGTTTAGCGGTTTTTTGGAAAGAGGAGTTCGAGTTTAGTATCTTGGCCAAGGATGATCATTTTATTGATTGTATGATCAAGAACGATGGGGGGCGTGAGTGGCGGCTTACCGGTGTTTATGGTTGGGCAGATTCTGGTCATAAAGACCAAACTTGGGTCATGATTGATAAATTGGGCCATAACTATAATGGGCCTTGGGTGTTAGGAGGAGATTTTAATCAAATCTTGAAGGAGATCGAGAAACGTGGTGGAGTGGGGTCGGATTTTGTTAGTATGAGTGGCTTTCGGGATTGCTTAGATCGACATGGGCTTCGTGATATTTCATCTTTTGGCCATCCTTATACTTGGTGTAATAATAGGGCAAATGGGCCTATTGAAGAAAAGTTGGATCGAGTAGTGGCTAATGCGGAGTGGTGTGTTTTATTCCCCGATGCTAGTGTTGAAAATCTTATATGGGATGGTTCAGACCACTTACCTATTAGGCTTCATCTTGATCTTATTGATTTTTTGGGTAATAAGGATCGTGACTTGGATGAGAATCGCATTTTTAGATTCGAGGCTCGATGGCTACATCATGATGGGTTCGATGATTTTGTTAATAAAATTTGGTGTAGGGCGCGTTCTCGGTTTAATGATCATTGGCTCCAAATTGTTGAAGATTGTGGTACTAATTTTAAAAAGTGGCACAAGAATGTGTATTTGGTCGATCAGAATAGGCTTGGGGGTTTGCTTAAGAGGCTTCGTGAGTTGCGGAAATTGTCGTCGAATGCTTGTATTATTGATGAGATTAGGGGAGTGGAAAAAGATATTAGACTTTTGAGAGTCCAACAAGAAACAGGAGCTTGGCAACGGTGTCGCCCATTTATACTTAAAGATGGCGACAAGAATACCGCTTATTTTCATGCAAAGGCCTCTAATCGGCGTAAGCGCAATCACATAAAATTCTTGGAAGATTCGACTGGGGTTCGACATAGGAGTAGGGAAGGGATGCATAGGGTCGTGGTGGATTATTATTCTAAGCTTTTTTCGTCTTCGAGACCCGAAATTTCTGTTGAACAAGTCAGTTTTATTAATCGGCGGGTGACTAATGAGATGATTGATTTTATGTCGAAGCCGTATTCTAGAATGGAGGTGGAGGCGGCTCTCCATGGGATGCACCCTTGTAAATCCCCTGGGCCCGACGGCTTACCGGCTCTTTTCTATAAAAAGTATTGGAATTTGGTGGGAGACGATTTATGTGAGATGGTTCTTGGGTTCTTGAATAATGGTATTATGGATCCGAATATCAACCATACTTTTGTTACTCTTATTCCGAAGGTCAAGAAAGCTTCTAAAATGACTGAGTTACGTCCTATTAGCCTATGTAATGTATCTTATAAGATCATTACTAAAATGCTTGCTAATCGTTTAAAACCTTTCCTTCCGAGTTTAATTGAAGAGAATCAGAGCGCCTTTATTCCGGGCCGGCTCATTACGGACAACATTTTACTATCTTCCGAAATCTTTCATTTTATGGGTCGTAATCAAGCGAGACAAAGGGGATTTATGGCCTTGAAAATGGATATGAGCAAGGCCTACGATCGTGTCGAGTGGGATTACTTGGCTTGTGTGCTCATTAATTTTAGTTTCCCGGCTATTTGGATTGATCGCGTCATGAAATGCGTTACGACGGTGTCTTTTTCTTTTTTGGTCAATGGGGTTCCGTCCGATATTGTTGTGCCTAAAAGGGGTTTGAGGCAAGGAGATCCTTTATCTCCTTACCTTTTCTTATTTTGTGCGGAGGGTCTTGGTTGTCTCATAAAAGCGGCTCATGAGCGTAATCATCTCCATGGTATTTCTATTGCTCGTAGTGCTCCGGTTATCTCACACTTATTTTTCGCTGATGATAGCATGGTTTTTGCGAGGGCGACTGATTTTGAGGCTAATGTCGTTTTGGGCATTTTAAAGGAGTATGAGATGTTATCGGGACAAGTGGTTAATATGGATAAAAGTGAGGTCTCGTTTAGTAAGGGTCTTTCTAATGGGCTTAAAAATCGTGTTAGCAAGATATTGGGCTTTAAAGAGGTTTTAAGCCATGAGAAATATTTGGGTTTGCCCACTTTATTTTCAAGATCCAAGAAAATGTCTTTTTCCTCTATTAAAGATCGCATTTGGAATAAGCTTAAGGGATGGAAGGAAAAATTACTGTCCAAGGCCGGCAAAGAAATTCTCATTAAAGTCGTTGCCCAAGCTATACCCACCTATGCTATGAGCTGTTTTCGGCTTCCCTCTACCTTTTGTGACGAAGTTGAACGCATCATCAGGAATTTTTGGTGGGGCACGACTAACTCCGAAAAGGGTATCCCTTGGAAGGCGTGGCGTGATATGTGTAGGCCCAAGTGTGAAGGGGGTCTTGGTTTTTGTGACTTAAATCTTTTTAATTTGGCTCTCCTCTCTAAACAATTATGGCGTTTACATTGTTTTCCCGATTCTTTATTAGCTAAATGTTTTCGGGCTCGCTATTTTTCTTCTTGTTCGGTTTGGGAGGCGTCTTTAGGATCTAACCCTAGCTATGCGTGGCGTAGTATTTTAGGGTCCCGTCCGGTTCTTAATTTGGGTGTTAGGTGGAAAGTTGGCGACGGAAGCAATATTAGTCTTTGGAAAGATGATTGGTTGGGCGGTGGGGGATCCGGGAAAATTGTTACCCCTCCTCGCCTTTTTGGTTTGGATGCTAAAGTCGATGTTCTTATTAATAAAGATTCGCGTTCTTGGAAGCAAGATCTTATTAGGGAGTTGTTTCTTCCTTTCGATGTTGATCGTATATTACAAACTCCTATTAGTTTGGCCAATGGGCCCGATTGTAGAGTTTGGGCGGGTAGCCATGATGGGGTCTTTCGGGTTAGGGATGTTTATTCTTTGGCTTTTAACAATCTAATTCAAACTTCTTGTTCTACAGGTTTTGATCCTATTTAGAGAAAGCTTTGGAAGTTGAATATATTCCCGAAGGCCAAATTATTTCTTTGGAGAGCGGCTTGGAATATTCTCCCTCATGGAATCAATCTTTGGCGCAAAGGCATTAGGCACGTGAATGGCATTGGAAGCTGTGCTCGTTGTGGCTTACCGGAGGATAGTGAGCATGCGTTGATGTTGTGTTCGTGGTCCCAAAGCGTTTGGAAGCAGCTTCTCGGTTCCTACAATCATTCGCCTATGGGCTCTTTTCGTGAATGGCTTGGCTTTATTTTGGACAAATTCCCGATTAAGGATGTGGAGCTTCTTTGTATTGGTGCGTGGCAAATTTGGTCGGCACGTAATGATTTTATTTTTGAGAAACTTTTTGTGACTCCGGAGCTTTGTGTTTAGCGTTCTCATGATCTTTTGTCCGAGTATCGGAAGGCTAATTTTTTGGCTCCTTCTAATTCGTCTAGGCGCCATGATGCTCGTTGGATTCCTCCTTTGCATGATACTATCAAAATTAATGTGGACGCCGGTATTAGCATGGTTAACGATCGGGTTGGTGTTGGGGTGGTGGCTCGCAACTCTCATGGTGTTGTTCTTCTTGCCGCCGCCAAGTCCTTATGGCCGGTTATTTCTGTTGAGAGGGCGGAGCTTGAGGCTCTCCTTTGGGCGGTTGATCTTGTCAAAATCCAAGGGTGGACGAATGTGCTTTTTGAAGGAGATGCCCAGGTGGTTTGCTCCAAAGGGAGTTTCATACTCAAACTATTGTGGATAATGTTCGCATTTTGGCCTCTTCCATTGGTTCGGCTAATTTTGGGTTTTGCTATCGTGAGGCGAATCGGGTTGCGCATCGTCTTGCCCATTGGGCTTTAGCTAGCATTTGTTGTAATGTTTGGTTGGATGGGGGTCCTATTTGGATCTCGGACCTTGTATTCTCTGATTTTTCCAATCTATGATTAGTTTCGTTTTTGTTTTTCAAAAAAAAAATTTAAGAGTTAGTTTTTAATTAATTAATTTCCTTGTGCTTCCTTGACTTATTCACCCGTAGAACAAAAATAAAAAGAAAAATAAAAACTAAAATTATTTTCTTAATAAATTCGTTGACTACTTCTTTGACTGGTTGATCTGGGAACACTGCACTGTCTCTGATTTACCATTCTTCGAATTTAACTTGATCTTGAAACAATAAAGTAGCAATGCCCTTTTCAAATTCTAATGGTTCCATCAACGACCTCCTAAAGATCGGATATATAACCTAACACAATAATTTCAAAACATAATATGTTTGTTTATAATCGTTTAAGTTATCATCAAAACCAAATGAGCCAACATTTTTTTAACAAACTAATAAATTTATATTATAATGTCACTACACTATATATCTCTCATATAATTTTACATTCATCGTTTTTAGTGCGTGCTTATATTTTTGTTATTTTAATTTTAGTAATATTTTTTTTGAGACTTAATAAGCGAAGAATAGAGTCAAAGACACTTGATTTTTCAAATATGATAATTATAGGGAAACTTCAACTCTATTTGTTGAATATAATTTTATTATGATCTAAATTCATTTAAGCCTATATGATCTCTAAAAAAACGGTCTCTCAAATTGACGATCTCTGAACAGATCAACTTATCAACCCCTACATTTTTTTTGAAACGATATTAACCCCTACATTTAGTAAACCATATTAACTTTTTTTCTTTTTATTACTACACCTTCACATTCCCTCCATTTCATTTACTGTTCTTTCCCCACCCCCATAACTTCTGCTAGCAGCTCCCGTCTTCCGCCAACCCGTACAGCTTGGTCCAGTGATCCTTGCCTCCTTCTTTGTGGCGGCGGCATCTCTTCCGCTAACCGCAGCACTACTCCAGGTACTCTACGAATCTTAAATCTTTTCTGACTCTCTTTATAATAGTTAGCAGTTTAAATTTCTTTGGTTTTTTAGTTAGCAATTAGTTGAGAGTTGTTTGTTTATTTATTTATTTATTCGTTATTTATTCAGAAAAATTGGTGCGATTTTTTTGTTATTTATTGACATTTTGATTTTTAGGGTTTATAAAAAATTAGGCTTTTCAATTCCTATGCACCGACCAACCATTATCGCCTCTTAACGCTAGAAGTTAAGAGAATTGTTGCGGCCTGCCCCTAAATTCTAATTGGAATTCACAAGGTATTTTTCAGTTTAATAACCTATTTTGATTTTCAACTGTATGTCTGTATTCACTTGATGATCCCTAATTTATAAATTATAATTCATCACCACATTTAGAATTTCATTTTTAAATTTTAAAAAATTTGGAATTTACTTTTGTTTTTACTGATTTGTGTGATGATACTTGATGCAAATGATGGTTTTGCGGGGTTGTGAGCCCTAATCCTATTGGATTCCTAATATTCACTTATAATTTTTTTCTATTTTGTGCGTTAGACTATTGATGTTTAGTGTTGCTCTTGGGATTTTTTTTAGCCCTAGTCTTTTCTTTTTCCTTAGATGTATTGTTGAGTATTTTTTTTAGTAAGTAGTAAGTACTTTCTAGTTTTAGTAGATATGGTCATCACCTCGTTAAATGAAAGATTTGAGCAACTAACTATCTTTCATAGTTTTTATGTGATTCAAATAAGTTGTAGTTACTAGATGGTCAATCATTGAGAGCATATTGCGTTAGTTTTTGGACGACCTATTCTCAAAACAATGTGCAGAATGTTGATAATATAGATGATCTATTTTTGGAGTTAAGAGTATAGCAAAAGGCTTTATTGGATAGGTTTAGCTATTCATATTTTGGAGTTTGTGAAAGAAGTTGATTGTTTTCGTAATGTTTTAACTGCTTGTCAAATCTTATAAATTGTTTCTGTCACTGTTGCATATACCGAAAAGAGTTTTTCAAAGTTGAAAAATGCAAAAAAAATCTATTTAAGATCTTTAATTTCACTAGAGCGATTAAATGGTCTTACATTGCTCTGTATTAAAAAAAGATATGTTTGGATCTCTTGATTTAGACATTGTTATTAGTGATTTTGCATCGAAAGTTGCTCGTAGGAGAATATTTATTTGAGTTTATATTATGTATGGATGCGTACACTTTTTATAAATATTAGTTTTTATGTTTATATTATAGTCAGTGGCCCATGATTGATCTTTTGCCCTGGGCCTTTAAAGACTCAGGACCAACCTTGCTTGAATATAATTTTGTGGTTTAACATACATAATATATAGGACTTGGGGTATATTTAGGTATTTCAAAAAATTAGTTTGATAGTTCAATATGAATTCGTGATTAATGATTGTATTTACAGTTTAAAATTCAAAAGGATAGGTGTCTCATAAAATAGCTGTTGGATCGTCTTATAGCCATACTAAGCTGTAATTATTTTACACTCTTTATTGTATTATATTTTAATTATCAACATCACTTATTTTATTTCTAGTTCCACCCATGCTTATTTCTTATTTTGTATAAATTTAACATGAACTAGAAGGGCAAGGGAAGATTTTGATCGTTCGTTTTCACCGGCGTTGAAAAAATTGTGAAATAATGGGAGAACATGATGGAGATAACATAGAACACGTAACTCCAGGAGATGTTGTTGGTAAGGCTACTGAATTTATACCCGGTAAAGGTACTTACCTTGCTGCAGATTCCGCTGGCAATAAAGTCATTTACGCTTCTCTTACTGGTTGCCTCACTCTTTCTCCTTCTCCTCATTCTCAAGATAAGGTTATCTTCTTACTCTTTGTTTTTTCGTTCCTTGATTTTTTTTTTTATATTGATTTATGTTTCTTAGATTGTTTAACTATTTAAAACAAGGGAAATTGGACTTGTTTTTGAACTAGTATTGAGTTAAAAGGTGTTTTAGCTTGATTTTTCTGATTATCATTGACAGTATGAACTAGGATGTAGTTTGTAAATGGTTTGGTAATTTACGCAACTAGGGTTTTCAGTATTATTTAATTTGTTGTATGTATGAATTGGCAATACGCCTAAAATGATTTAGTGATTTGCTGTATGAACTACTCCCTCCGTTTTCATTTGTTCTTCCCATTTGGAATCTGGGAAGAAACCAATATAAACTATAATTACAAAATAGATACTATGAGAGTTGAATAAAATAATATAAAAAATAAAGGTTCTATTGATTAAAGTGTAAGTGTAATAATATCATTAAATTTCATTGGGTGTATGTAAAGTGTAATAATTTCCTTGAATTCTATTGGTTACTAAAATAGAAAGATTCTAAATGGGAAGAACTTTTAAAAATTTCCAAATGGGGAAAGTGAGAAGAACATATGAAAACAGAGGGAGTATTTAATTTGCAGAGCATAAAATTTAGCACTATGAGTAACGTTTAAGTATGAGTAAGGTTCAGGTACTTGGTAATTGGAATGGTTTTGAGCTTTTTATTCGGAAATGTCGTTTCTCTATTGAGAAGAATTAACGTTTTGAGCTTTTGATTTTTTGTGATCAAATAAGAATAGTAGAGGTCAAGTCCTAGCATTGTTGTGTTACACTAGAGCTAGGCTAAATTGGAGAAAGGTGAACTTGTGGGTGAGTTCAACTCGAATATAGGGTTGCTATGATTATAATCTTGTTTTGTTAGATTTAGCGCTGAAAAGGGGATGTGGTATGTTAATGAGTTAAAGCTTTTCTTTCGGAAAAAGAATCAGTTTCCTGCTAGATTCGGTTGCCTCTAGTTTTCTATGTGAATGCTTTTATTGATTTTGTTTATAATGAATACATGACTCATAAGTCATATTGTCATGCTTAGAGATGTTGAGTGTCTGGGAATTTTAATGACTACATGGGTTAGAATTTTATTCTAAAAGTTGGTTTTGAATCTGTGAGTGACAATATAGGGGAGCTAGCAGGATTTTAACAGATTTTAAATGCATATGGAGAATTTTAAAAGCCTATCTTATGGACTAGGAGAGATAGTTTATTGCATAGATTTTAACGTAGTTACGTTATTAGAAAAATGGGCAAGTGAATTTTTTGTTCTTAATCGTAATCCGAATCAACATATTGAGAGTTCTTAACTTAATGTTTTGAAATAGGGTAAGAAATCATGTTACTTGATTGTACTCTTCTGGATAATGATAGTGTTCAGAGGTGGCTCAGTGAAATGGCCAGGCTGAAGCCATTCCATTCCAAGGAATTCTTGCTGTTTTATGTGGAGATGTTTCTTAATTCAGGACCATTTTCTTCCAATCTTTATATTAAAGTGCTCCAAAGATTGGCTGTGCACGTATTTTGGGGAAAGTTATTAAAATTAAAAAAGTTAAAATGTATGGATGAGATTAAAAAAATGTGGTGGACTATTTTCCAAAAGTAGAAATGATGCAAATTGAGTATGACGGGGGAAGTGTGGTAAACGGCACCTGAAATCACTGAAGTTTGTTAGGAGAGTAAATGCTCAAGTACACTGTTGCACTTCAAAAGGATAAGCGACAACTTTAGCTTGCAAACAGTCTTCCGATTTTTTTAATTCTGAGTTGTAAGGGGAACTAAATTTTAGTTCAATGCTATAAATCTATAGATAAAAACGTATACTATTGCAAAAACTGGTTTTTGGCACATGAAATACAGCTGCTTTCTTATAGTAATCAATCAAAAGCCAATTGCTTGTTGGAAAGCTAAGTGTGAAGATAGCTTTCTTGAGTCAAAAATGAAACTAAGAATTCTGACACTGCTCAAAGTTTCTCTAAGACAATGTATCCAAAACCTTACTGATTTGCATCGCTCTACTCTACAAAGCGAGTTTGTAATGGAACTTTCACGTTAAATTTACCTTTTCGTCTAATTAGAATTGTAATGCTTGAAAGTGATGCTCCTGGATCAGAATTATGTGCAAAAGTCTGATGGTGATCTGTTGATTTTTTTTAGTATAGACTTATGCTTACATTAATTCAAGGATGATTCATGATGATGCTGATGATACCCTTGGAAATTAGCTTTTCTGTAATTATTTTTATTATATATTAACAAGTGCACTTCCTTTTTCCAAAGAGGTCAGTTGCGGAGGTAACCGGTCACAAAGCGCATGGGGCCGTCCCTGAACCTGGTTGTACAGTCCTTGCTCGTGTAAGTTAAATTTTTATGCTTACCAGTTATGTTGATGACTTTCAACTAGAAAACTTTTATATTTTTGTAAGCTATGTACCTAGCTCAAGTCTGTATCCTTTTCCTTCTGAATGCCATATATTTTTGTATGTTATGTTGAAACTTATTGCTAGCAGTTAGTAGTAGGCCTCTTGTGTCACTAGGCGGTGCATGTTATGCATATTTTATCAAGTGAAATTGATTTGTGTGTGATCTTCATGGCAGGTCAAAAAGGTGATGGCTAAAATGGCTTCTGCAGATATCATGTGTGTCGGCAGCAAGTCTGTTAGAGAAAAGTTCACAGGCATAATCAGGTAAATGCTTGGAGTTATAATCAATGTTCTCATTTCTGGTTTAATATCTGCATGTGATAGATACCTTCCTCTTTTTATTTATAAACACTCCTAGCGAAAATAGAAAGTCTCCTAAAGATTTTTCCCTGATCAAGTGAAATTATCGTTTCTCGTTTCCGTTTCTGTTTTTCCTATTGAATCGAATTTCGTACATTGGCCAAAACTATATTTTAGGAGAGGGTTCAGGCGGCATTATATAAAATGAATTCCTCAACAGAGTAGCACCTTTCGAGGTTCAAAGTGATTAATGTTGATTGTTGAATTCGATGCAGAACCACGACTGTTTTCTTGTTTTGGATTCTATGTAGACAAGTAGAGATCCCTGTTAGTTAAACTTGGTATTCACCTTGCCTTGATATATTTGCTTTATAAAACGATTCAGAACCACTCTTAGATGCTTCCAAGCACACAAAAAAGATGCTTTTGTTAGTCCAAATGGAGCGAGGTACAATGCGCACGGCAAAGGCATGCACTTTTGAGTTATACGCTCGCAGTGCATCTTCAACTCTTCAAGGGAAGACTGATGAGACACAGATCCTGGCTTTTAGTTTCGAAAGAAAACGAGTTTTTATAAATTGAATATTTTGTTAATATAATTCAAGCGGCAATCCATAATAAATTCGATCCAATTGGTTCAAATTCAACCCTAAACCAATATGCCTAATATGGAGAATACCCTAAAATTAGAATTTCGGTAAGCTTGGGACTATATTGGACCCCAAACCCTGCCTAGGTGAGAGCCACATAATGATATTAAGCCATCGGGTTAATGAAATGTTTGTTGTTATATATGTATATTTTATTTCATTTTAAGTTGGTATCTCTTTAAATGAAAAGAATTTCACCATAAATTAAGCTTAGTACCTTTTAAATTTAGCTTGATTTAGTTTCTATTTGTGTCTTAACAAATATAGATTTAATGTCAGTAGTGAACTATTTTGACACTAGCAGTTGCTGATACTGTCTTCTCCTAAACATGAAGTATGTCGTATTTATGTCTTCGTGATGATGGAACATGTATCTTTGTGACAAAATTAATGAAATGGATTGTGTGGGTCCTGATTCCTGAATCCTGATCAAATATTCCTTCAGCGGTATTAAGAATATTGTTGTGTTTTTCAGGCAGCAGGATGTAAGGGCAACTGAGATCGACAAAGTCGATATGCATGCTTCATTTCGAGCCGGTGATATTGTCAGGGCAGTAGTTGTATCCTTAGTACTTGTTATGCTCTTCTTAATACGTAATTTATCACGTTAGTTTACAATTTACAAAGAACCATTTTGCTTTCCTGAAGTTTTTATACTCTACTTTTCTAAACTTTTTTATACCGCTGACGGGAGGGAATGTGTAAATGACAGGATTTAGCATTTACGTTCTCTATTCCTCCTTGGCAACAGGCCAACAGCTTGTTTTATATGTTCTCTTCATCCTACAGTCTTGCTAGTAAATTTTCTGATGCATACAACTGGGGGCAACCCCCTTCCCTTAAAATCTTGAAAAGTATTAAAAAACGAATAAATGTATTTTTTCACAACATAGGTGGATTTCTTTGAAGTTATTTTAAATACATAAACTTGGTTTTTCTTGATCTTTTTAATTAGTCTGTTAAAGTAATATTTTGGTTCCGCAACTAAATACGAGTTTACAAGTATTTACCTTAACTCATCTGCTTAGCTATCCTTGGGAGATGCAAGGGCATATTACTTGTCAACAGCAAAGAATGAGTTGGGTGTTGTATCCGCCGAAAGCACCGCAGGTTTGTGAATACTCCATCGTTTTAAATTTGCTCCTCTGCGTAAATTGAAGTGAGAGCTTTTTAAAGGGACAGAGAGCAAGTCTAATGTGATCATGCTTAGGTTTTTTTGTTTTTTTTTTTTTTTAATTTTGTTAATGTAGGATGACAATTCCGTTCTTTCAGGTGAGACAATGATACCAATTAGTTGGACAGAGATGCAATGCCCTATAACAGGCCAAATTGAGCAGAGAAAAGTTGCTAAGGTTGGAAACTGAGGTCAATATGTTTCATGCCATCCGCATATTTTGTGATGTAACTTTTTTTGATATTGCATTTGAATTAGAATTATGTTGATGTAATCAACTAATCATGAACATTATGTTTTCAATTATAATCACGAATTTCGTAGATCTAATTGAAGGATTGGAATATACTTCCTCCGTTTTCATAATACTTGATATTTAGTGTAACATATTGTGTGGGAAAATGTCACTATTAGCAGCAAGTATCATGGAACAAAGGAAGTATGTTACAAAACTAATTGACTATGAAAGCTAAAAGCATTAGATGTAGGATTGGAATATATGTACATTAGATTTAATTGAAGGATTGGCTTGATTCATGTTTTAAACGGTTTGGTTTGATATAAAAATTTAATACTTGAATTTCTGGTTTTGTATGATTTAATGTCAAATTGGACCATGTTCATCATTAGCTAATATTTTTTCTTGATTCCCACCCAATTCCCAACATACTCACTAAAGGTTAAATTTTTCATATATTATTTTTTCTTAATCTTATATTTGAATGTGATTTTTAATATTTTGTTTTACTTTTTTTTTAATCCTAATTTGAATTGAAATTTAGATTTGTCTTTAATTGAAAACTAGTTTTAATTAGATTGAAAATTAAAATTGAAGTAATTTCGTTTGGTTTGGTATGTATTACGTATAATTGTGGTTTGATAAACAATAAACAAATGAATTTTGTTTGGTTTGGCTTTCATCAAAGTTAATGTAACACATCTATCAATTATATATTGTGTAATCAAAATTAATCTTTATAATACTTATTAATATTTTAAAATATATAATCAATTAGGCTTCAAAAATGATGACCCACAATCATCTTTTTTTTTTTTAAGTAAATCTGTGAATTATATTAAATCAAGCTCGGCCAAAGCCCGTAGGCTTGCCGAAAAAGGATCCATACAAATTTTCTCATGGGCTATTCCCGTGTCCCACCTCGCTACCATATGAGCTAATGTATTCCCACATCTACAAACATGGCAACAATCAAAATTTACAAAATTATCGCTAATGGCATACACGAGATCATATAAAGAGAAAATGGGAGCTAATCCAGTATCTTTTCGATTGATAGTGTTGATGACTTGCTGAGCATCACCTTCCAAAATGATGTGATCGTACTCCATTTTTTGAGCAACTAAATATAAAAACCTTATTCTTTTTAGGCATGGCTTATTCTTTTTCTTAGATTCTTTATTATTTTATTATTTTGCTTTCTCATTTTCGTGGTTTTAATTAATAATAGTTATAGACGTATAGTTCTAACAAACTAATTAAAACTGCAACTTAATATAAAAACCTTATATTCAACACCATGAATACAAAAACACAAAAAATTCAACAACTAATAATAAAGATCTACTTCGACAAAATATAACCAATAAAAAATTTTAAATTAAAGTTAAAATTACATGAAATATTGTTTTTACTCATTATTGAAATTACAATAGATTCAAAACTCATAATAAAAATCACATAAATAATCCAAAAAGGTAAATGAGAGAACAATGAGAGAGTGAAAGAATAATAAAAAACAATTAATAAAATTTGTCTTTAAAGGAAGTCTAAGATGATGTTAACTAAAACAAATCGTGTCATTATTTTAAAAAAAATGTGTCAAAGAAGATTTTTTGAATTAAAAAATGATTTTAATTTTGAGAGACCGTCTAACGGTGAGACGACCTCAAAATAAAGTTTATATGTTATGATTTTGTATTATTGAGTTATTTAATCCAAGTATGAAGCATGTCTTACTGTGAGGAAAATTTGAACAAAATAAGCAAATTTATATAAAAAAATTCATAAACTAGTCATGGGAAAACTTAATTCCCAAAATAAGCACGAAATTTTCAAAGCTACAGTTTATATCTGTTCGCTGTCACTACCAACAAACAAAGGAGAACTGGTCAATAAAAGTCAAGCACTATATTTGTTGTTACTAACAAAGAACAAAGGAAGCCCTGATCAAACATGGTCAAACCTTTGTTCGCTATTAGTAACAGGGAAAAAATGTCTGACCTTGTTTCACCTTGGTGGGAATGAATTAAAATGATTCTAAAACAATATAAAACACATCAGTTCGCTATTAGTAACAACGAACAAAGATGCAGGTCTATAAAAGTTAACATCTTTGTTCTAATTTAGAACAAACAAAGATATTGACTTTTTCTTTGTTCGTTGCCATTAAGAGTGAATAAAAAGTCTTTGACTTTTATGGACCTTTTGCCTTTATTTGCTGTTAGTAACAGCGGACAAAACCAAATCACAACAATGTGTTTAATTTGGGAAATATGTTTACACCATGTCTATTTTGAGAATTTTATACTAAATTATTTATTTTGTTCAAATTTTCTCACGTAAAACAATCTCATATAAAAATTTAGGGAAATTCCACATGTTAACATCTAGTTTTGATGAAATGCCAGTGGTATCACTTTTTTAAGAAAATTTCACATGGTAGCATCTAGTTTATGCACTATCTAATTAACGTAGCATTTTCCGTTAAATTCTTGTTAAATTTCGTTAAGTTCATCATTTTGTAAGTTTTTTTCCACATGGTAGCATCCAGTTTTTGTTAATTTACCATTTTAACTTTTAATTCACCATTTTTATGTTTAATTCACCGTTTAATTCATTAACGCTCATAAATGTTTAATAATTTTATTGAAAAATTATAAGAAACTATCTAATCGGGTCGAAACAAGAACTTATTCGTCTATTTTTCGATACGTAAACCGAAAAAGATATTTGACGTCATTTTTACCTGTCATAACGATTTTTTTTTCAAAAAACGGACGTTGCAAATATCCTTATAGGAAAACTCTTTTGAAAATCCGGTCGAAACAAGTACTTATACGCCTATTTTCCGATACGTAAACCGAAAATAATATTTGACGTCATTTTTTACCCATCATAACGATTTTTTTTGAAACAACGGACGTGGTTACTATCCTGAAGGGATAACTCTTTCGAAAATTCGATCGAAACAAGTACTTATTCGAAAGAGTACTTGTTTCGATCGATGAATTAAACATTAAAATGGTGAATTAAATGTTAAAATTATTTTTCCGTATAATTATTCAACATTTATAATTTTTTTTCAATAAAATTATTTAACATTAATGAGCATTAAGGTGTTCAAAACAGACCCCATGACCCGATAGACACTCGACTTTATAACCGAACCCGATTTGAACCGATTTAAAAACGGATCTACAATTTATGTAAAAACCAATGTGAACACAAAACCCGATTTTGAACCGACCCGAAACACCTGACTTGAAATCAACCCAATGATCCGAATGAACACCTCGCCCATTAATGAATTAAACGGTGAATTAAACATTAAAATGGTAAATTAACAAAAATTGAATGCTACCATGTGGAAAAAACTACAAAATAATGAATTTAATGGAATTAAACAAGAACTTAACGGAAAATGCTACGACAATTAGATAGTGCATAAATGCTACCATGTAGAATTTTCTTAAAAAAGTGCTACCATTGACATTTCTACGTGCATAAAAGTAACATTTCATTAAACTTGATTCTACCAGGTGAAATTTCCCAAAAATTTATTATAATTTTAAATTTTAATTTTTGAAAAAGAAGTGGGCCACTAGAAATCCACAAAATCATGCCAACACCACAAAATTGATCTTGGAACCATCGCAGCAAATCATCTCCAATGTCGCACAATGTTGTCAACTTATACTCGATTATGTAAATGTGAAATATCATTACTGATTACAGCAGGATTCAGAAAGAAACATAATTCCCAAAAATGGCTGCTTCACTTTGTAATCAATCCTATAATCACCTTCTTTTCTTCCATAATTCAACCAAATTTTCTTCCTCAAAATCATTGTTATTCAATAAATATTCATATACCCACCTCAGAAACCATCTCAATTGCAAAACCCATGTCTCCAAAATGCCCCTCACAGTTGCATTTGCTCTCACTCAATCAGACTCTTCAGAGCCCCCTAAGTCCTTCAATCCTGACCCCCAAATTCTTCTTCAAGAATTGGCTGTTAGTTTTTACATTTTATCATGTTTTTTCTCCAATTAATGTTTTCATTTATAAATTTTAATGTTGTTTGGTGATTTGCAGGATAGTTTGAGTTTGCCATCAGATTACTTTGCCAAGCTTCCTAATGATCTTCGTCTTGATGTAAGGGACAAATTCTCTATCATAGTTTTTATAGATGTTGTAGATTTTGAAGTTAGCAACGCGGGAAAATCTTAATTTCGTTTGTTTCATAAGTTAGGGTTTTGGTTTATTATGTAAAATTGTTTGTTGCAGTTAAATGATGCTGCTTTTGACCTTTCAAATGGACCTGTTCTTGATGAGGTTAGTTATGTTGGATATAGTTAATCTTACATTTTTCTTTGACATTGTAGGTTGAATAATATCTTCAATTTGTTATTAGTTCAAAATGGTTGTTTTTTTTGGCTACTCAATAGCCATCTGAAAGGCTTTTGGTGGAAATCATGTAGTTCGACTTTGACATGAGTAAAGCATTTTTGTATGGTTCAGGGTAGGTTAGAGAAACCTTGTAGGCAAGTTGGGAGATAGAATTGATCCTTCCTGTAGGGGGTGAGAATTGAACCTCTTATCACAAGCTGAAAGGGAAAATTTTTTAACGACTAGGATAACCTATGATTCTCGACATGAGTAAAGTCTCACTTATAATGAATGAGTTGCTTCTCAAAGTGAAAGTATCCATTTTGAACATTGCATTGCTCATTGTTAAAAGGTGTTTTAAAGTTTGAAAACATGTGGGTAGAAGTAGTTGAATGATAAAATGATTTATACTCCATGTTTTGTGTTGGCAAAGACTTATCAGTTCTTAATTTGAAGATGAAGGGTAGAGTAAAGCTTTTATGGATTATTGACTAAGGGAAGCTCTAAGTTTAATTTGCTAAATTTTGATGATCAGGAATGCATATATTCAACTTGTGGCTGGTGTAAAATATGAGTTGTGGTTAGTGAAATAGATGGATTTCTTTTGGAGATTAGCATAAGGCAAACACTAGATAAAGAAGGGAGTCTAACAAAATCTCATGCTATTTGAAAACAATTGAAGGAAGTTCAATGCAATTACGATTACTATTATGATGATAAAAGTATTTCGATCTTTTAGTTTTGAGGGAAGTTTTTGTGGGTTACTATCAAATGATTTCATCATAAATCCAGGTGTGCAAAAACTGACCCAACTGGAATTCCAACCCCCACAATCAAACTCTTTCTCACCTGAGAGAAGTAAGTCGGAACGAATTACTTGAATCGATATGAAGTTTAATTAAAACAAATGGTGACTTGAAAGGGTGGACGTCTAAAAGATGGGTAACTTTTACTGACTTGAATGAAGTGGAATTCGATTTAAATTGACATGGGGCAAATGAGAATTCGATTTAAATGGACATCTAAAATATATTACCAACTTCATAGAAGGCAAGATGATTGTGGACAAAAATGTACGAGTTTTTAAACTAATAGCATTATGCATATCGTGTAAGCAAGCCAACAAATTGAATATAGAAAGCAAACAACTCTTTATTCACCTAGTAAACATCAAGTTTACTAGAGAAACATAGGAGATTGTTGTAATGGATATCGTAGATAAAACATCCGCAAGGAAACACCTTCCCCATTAGGATACATGTAAGAATCACAATCTACTTTTATTCCTAAAAACTAGTTATGACATGTCAGACATAGGTACCGCTATCAGTTCGGCTAGGGCTTTGGACACTAAGCAGAATTAAACATTAAGAGTTCTGGACAAAATTCACATAACAACCAACATATGTTAATTAAGCATAAAAAAAATATGTATCCCAACTATCTAAATGTCATTTAGATAATCCTTATCATGAGACTCTAATTAAACCTTGCTATGCATACTGTCCAAGTTTTGGGCAGGATTAATTGTATAATACTTTCATTTTATCGGACCTAGGCAAACAATATGACACAAATTCTCCCATTCAATTATACTTATGATTATATGATTAGACCTAATTCCGATTTATTATGGATTTATCATTCAAACAGCACATTAGGGGCTCCGTGGACCCTAGATTAGATGATTACTCCATATCTCCACTGATAAACATATATAAACTTTAGAATGACATGATTGAAATCATACATAACTAATCTAAATTAAATTGATAAAATACAGCAGAAAACTATTAAATAAAAAAGAAAACAATGATAAACATTATTTAAATTAATGACAAACAAAACAATGAAGAAGATTTAAACTTTAATAAATTAGAAACATAAAAGATATTAGACATGTAGAACAATAAAACTAGAGAGAAAATAATAAACAACTAATAACTAACTTTAGTATAAAGTTAAATTAAGTTTCGTATAATTTCCAACATTTCCATTATAATAATTAGAACTAATTCAAATAAGTAATGCTTATTAAATATAGAATAGGAAAATCATGTAAATGTTGCACGCATGAAAAAGAAACGCGGTCGCGTACGCGTTTACAACATTTCTATTCAAAAGTTATTGTTCATATAATGTATATGAACAAATAACTTTTGAATAGAATTCTCAATCGATTGATGGATTGTAATGCATGACAATGAAATACTGTTGCTATATAATACCCCTTTTTGGTTGAATAAAAGATTGTTCAAATCAATCTTAAATCTACTCAAAATATTCCAATAATATTTTTTTATAATCATACATTATCAACAATAATTGGCTCAAAAACTCAAAAGGTAGAAATTAAAAATTTTCATTATGGATTATCAGTACAATGGTATTAATACCCATATTAAACAATGTTACGTTATCAAATAATTAATAGTTGAACACAATAAGTAGTCAATAACCTACCTTGTATTGTACTACAAATTTTTGAGGGGGGCTGCAAGCCATCCTGAACGTAAACCATCAACCATGCACTACTGCTCCAGTTATTGTTACCGACGGGAAATCATCGTTCACCATTGTCCCCCCTACTTTCAACATATTACCAGAACGACCTATAAACTTAGCAAGTCATGCGACCTTCTGGAGGGCAAGGACTATTTAAAGATTCGCCTACATAAACAATTCATAAGACGACGACAACCACTATTTATGGTGGAGAAGGCATAAAAATAATTTTTAACCTATTTCAAATGTTTGGTTTTTTTGCATGTTTTTTGTTCCTTTTTCCATATAGTTGCTTATGAAAGTTACAGATCTTTTCAAGTTCATGAATTTAGAACCAAAATTTACTCAAATTAGAGCATTCAGCATTGTACTAAAAAATATGATTGTTTTAGTTTTTTGCTGCATTATTTATTTTAGAATTCTTCTCTCAAATTTTCTTCGTCTATGCACTAAACGTATACAAATCTCTCTAGATTTATAAATTATGAATGCATAAGAAATATTTTTCAAATCACAATTAATTTCTCATACTATTTGAAATATAAAGGAAAGAAAAGGAAAGGACCTTTCCGGTATCCCACACAAGGCAGGGTATACAATTTGAAATATATTAAATGATTTTTCTGTTATTAGATAATAGGATTGGAAGAGAAGAAATAATTCCAAAAGAAATGAAGATAAGGAAGAGAGAGAAGGAGATGGAGAGAAGAGTTAGAAATCAGAAAATTTCATTGCACCAAATGGAAGACCTACATAATCCATACTCTATTTTCTTCGTCTTAGTTTTTATCACACTGACTTTTACTTGGAAAGGTTAAAATGAGGTCAATATCCAAGTTATATTTTTTTGTCTCTAGATTCAAGGGTAAGTGTTATAATATGATATATTAAATTAATGAAAGAATATATGAATGAGCAGTAAAAAAATATGTATGAACACTGACTTTTGGATAGAATCCCCAATTGGTGATAATTGTAGTGAATGAACACTTATAATTATACTTTTGCTGTAGATACCCCTTTCTCAATGAATAATAAGATCATCGATTAATCTTGAATCTATACTAAATATTTTGTTTATTGTTATCTATTATCTCTTATAAAAAAATAAATATTTGTGTCCTTTATGCCGAGTCCTTGGATTTCAGACCCTTGTCAAACGAGTCTGTAACAGGAACTTGAGATAAGCCCCTGTTATTGAGCCTACACAAGTATAAGAACAAGATAAGAGACAAGGGAAAGAGATAGAGAGGAAGACAGAAAGGAAGGCAGAAGAGAGGAACAAGAAGAGAGATTAAAGGGAGTGTGTTATTATTCAATTATTCAAGACATGCAGCCTTTGATCATATTACATCTATTTTACAACTTCCTACCAAAGAGCCAAGTGTCATAAACTAAGTCATAACAGCTTGTAATTACACTAACATTTGGCAAATTTAAACTAACTATTACATTCCATCCCCCACAAGAACAGACTTGTCCTCAAGTCAAGAATCTGTATGCAATCTTCAACCAGTAAAGTGTGGATACTTCTGCTCAAAATGAATGGCGTTCTCCCATGTAGCAGCTTCTGTTGGAAATCCCACCCATTGAACTAAGTACTGTACCAAAGGAGCATTCTGGTATTTTGACTCTTCTTTCCAATATCTGAGCAGGCAACATTTGATCATCAACGTCTTGCCCCTGAAACCATTCTGGAATGTGCACCTTAGCGGGGAGGGTACCCTTGAAAGCTTTCAATTGTGATACATGGAAGACAGTATGAATCTTAACAGAGTTAGGAAGTTTTAACTTGTAAGCAACTGATCCAACACATTGCTCAACCTGGAATGGCCCATAGTACTTAGGAGCCAATTTCTCATTAGGGTGCCCTTTCAATGAAGTCTGTCTGTATGGCTGGAGTTTTAACTAAACCCAACTACCAATATCAAAGTGTCTATCACTTCTTCGCCTGTCAGCCTGCACCTTCATTCTGTTTTGTGCTCTTTGCAAATGGAACTTTAACAAATTAATCATAGATTCCCTTCTCTGCATAGTTCGATCAACTTTTGGATGCTCACATTCTCCTGGCAAGTATGGCATGTGGTGGGGTGGTGGCTGGTTATAAACCACCTCAAAGGGAGTAAGGTGAGCAGCTGAATGGAAGTTTTGTATTATACCACCACTCAGCTAATGGAAGCCAAAAACTCCACTCCTTGGGGCATTCACCTGTCATACATCTAAGGTAAGTTTCTAGGCATTTGTTGAGGACCTCTGTTTGCCCATCAGACTGTGGGTGGTATGCTGAGGATAGCTGAAGAGAAGTCCCCTGTAATGTAATTAAGGCCTTCCAAAAGTCACTCAAAAATATTGGATCCCTGTCAGACACAATGGACTTAGGCCAACCATGCAACTTAAAGACTCCATCTAGGTAGGCTTGTGCTACCTCAACAGCTGTAAAAGGATGATGAAGGGCCATAAAAATGCGCATACTTGCTTAGTCTATCAACTACTACAAAAATAACCTCCTTACCCCCGGACTTAGGCAAGCCTGTGATGAAGTCTATAGAGATATCCGTCCATACTTCATGTGGAATGGGTAAAGGTGTTAGCAAACCAGGTGAGGCCACATTTTCTCCTTTATTAGCTTGACATACCACACAGTT